>JAAIXJ010000025.1:110331-196179 GCA_013403705.1 Heliconius hermathena | reverse complement strand
AATGTAATGATTTTATATTAATTAGTTTTAATATTCGCAATAATTTATTATAAAAATGTAAATCAACCTCTTTGTTGAATAAAAAGATGTTTTTAAAAATAATAAGATAGAACTGTCACGAGAGAACATTAATAAAAATGACGCTTTATGTAGTCGGAAAATTATAATAACTATATAATAATATTTTATAATAATTAGATATACTTTTAGACTTGGAGCGGAAGAATAAAGAGAATCTCTGGAATGATATATTGTATTAGAATTTAAGATAGACATTGTACAAGCTTAACAGTATTTAACTCTGGAAGAAATATAAGTTCTGTAAAAGCCTCGAGGTGTTTGATTTCTTTACATCAGTCACAACTCACGAGTAGACTAAGGTGGCATTCTTCTGTCAGTTGACATAATTATTACACAATTGTATTTGTAGTGAATAAATTTAGGACGCTGATGTAGTGTGTTTACAAATGTTGTTTATGAACAATATAAGGAATATGCAATACCCCTACAATATCAAACTACCAACCAACGATTTCTTAATTGTCTCGCGTACTACCCTGGATTCCTGCAGAATGAGCTGTATCTTGCCGTTTGGTGTGGTGGGTTTGAGACTCCAAAGATTTTATGAGTCCCAGGTGGTAGAAAGTTTCCAACCATCCTCTCTATTGAAATTAGAATGTTTTTGTATTTCAATAGCCTCGCGAATCATTCTAGGAATGTATCTGTTTTCCTTAGCGAGGATTTGGGGCTTATCAAACCGCATGTAGTGGCTGGGTTTATCCACAGTGTGCTCACACACAGCTGACTTCGATAAATACCCAATCTGGATATCGGAGATGCATTCCTTCACCCTCCCACCGATGCTTCTCTTTTTTTGACCGATATGTGATAAGCCACAGTCACAATTACAGCCACAGTCATAAAAAGGAATATTATTTTTCACTAGTCTCAAGAATTGGCTCACTTTCTTGTTAGGCTTGAATATGGTTTTTACCGAAGCTCTTCTTAAGATGTGGCCTATCCTGTCTGTAACCCCCTTCACATATGATAGAAGTGCCGGCTGTCTGTCTATTGTGGGTGGCCTGTTGGTTTTCTGACAACGCTGTTGGGGAAATGGCACCTTATTCTGATGAAGGACATTCTTTACCTGTCGTAGCTTGTCCCCTAGGTATTCATGCATGGCAGAGGTGGTGGGCTATCTGAAACAAAGTGTTCAAAATGTCGGGCTTACTAAAATGTATAATCCTAAATATACGCGATTAAAATAGTTTCATTTAATATTTGATTAGTTAAATATATTGATATATTTAGGCTTGCAAGCACGTGTGCTAAATATCATGAGTATGTTACTTACATACTCATGATATGTATGTTGATACGTTTCTTTTCTGTCCTGTCATTTGTAGAAGACTGGGAGTCTAATCGAGATTATCTTTTTTTAATTAATTGTGGTATATTCCATTTTTGGAAACAGTCGAATTTTGGGCTAAATCAGATTAAAACAACTTCAAATGGCTTGAGAAACAAAAAACAGAAACTAGCGTTATGATTTATTTAAACGTTTTCAAATTTTTGTTTTTGGAATTTAAGAAAATGAATACACGACGCCAGCAACTACATATTATGAGTATTTTTTGACATATTTGTTTTGTAGTAGGACATAGAAGTAAATCTGCTGTTAATACATTCTTTTCTCCAATTTGCATACATTGTGGTTACGTATCGGAACACAACGCCGCGCTTAGCCTATGTAGAATAGTTATAATAAAGTATAATAATTAAAAAAAATCTTTTTTATTTCCAGGGTTCGTCCTCGCGTCAGCAGTGGTCCTACTATTGTTAGGCATCATATGTGCTATATTCTTCGGAACGTGGATTCGAATGTTTATAGATCATGTAAGTGGCTTTAAAATTATTATAACGTGCAATATGGTTGTTGCAATTGTTTAGATGATAGTAGGTTTACATGTCTCTTGTAGGAGTGTGTGTGGTGGGAGTTCAGAGCCTTACGGATTCCAAATTATTTACTTTATAATTAATACCTATTTACAATAAGCATCGCAAGTAATTTATAAAATATGGTGTTCTATATTAGTTAAGTCTTTTTTTTTATTTACCTACGAATACGGCGTGACGCAGAGGCACAAAGTGTGGCTGTAAAATCGACTGGTTGTGGGTCCCCGATCGAGGAAGTGAAATATTTATTTACGTTTATATTTTAATTTTTTTGCTCTGGTGTCGAGGCAAAGCGCGTTGTTGAGTTCCGCCACTCAGCACACAACGCCTCCAGAATTCAGTGGAAAGTGGGGAACGGAGTGTCTTAACACTAGGTTCCCTCTGCCTACCCTGCTGTATGCGGGATACAGCGTAAAGCTGATTTTTGATTTTTTTTTTAGTGTTGTAACTGATATCCCAAACACCTTTAAAAATGTTATTTAATAAATAATGCCTTCGTTCGTGATGTGTCTAGTGGTTAGAACCGTTTATAGTTGTGATCGTGAAGAACCCAAAATCTTTTAGAGATTCAGAGGTAACAGTATTAGGAATTCCATATTATGCCATTAGAAGGTATTCCTTTAATAAGATCAGAAGTTGTTCTTGTGTCAGTTATTTAGATAACTGGAAACTCGACAATATGACATTGTCATAACTCGAAGCTCGTCCGAGGAAAAGCCAAGAGCGCGTCCTATCTTCCTCTCCACTATAACTGCGAATTAGTTATAATAAAAGGAAGAAAAAGTACGGGCACCGCCCCGCCCCTACACCGTAAGTTCCTACCAGACTGCGGCTGCAACAGTCTTATTGAACTCTCCGGGACTTTTTTATGTGATCTTTCCGAAGATACTTGTTGCGCTTGTTTATATTAAGATTGTATTAGAATGGTGATTCGTGATGTTGATTGATTTGTGAGATCAATATAAGTCGTTGGAACGAACGCTCTACCGCTAGGCGGCCGGTATGTTAAATAAACGCACGGCACACACCCCACAGTCGTGTCTCGAACCGTAGGCGGACACTACTACATACACCAGAGTTCCATGACATAAAATAGCACCACACACCCGTACGAGACAGGCGGACTCTACTACATACACCGGAGCTGGGACATAAAATAGCATCACACGTATCCAATGAACAATGCCATACAAGCATAGCTTACGTATCGCGAGCGTACTGCGAGACGGCGTCAGCCACGACATAATTAATGTCGCTATAACAGTTCGCATAAGCCATCACGTCAGCCTTCGCGATGTCAAGCAACATTCAATATTATAATAATGTTCAAAGATCACTTTGAATTATAATATGTGTCGCTCCTACACATATATTGCCTTTATTAGAAATTCGATCCTACAAGATCGTGCCATCATAATTCAACTTATTATATTATATTTATAATATATTTGGTACGAGTCTTTATGTGCATCATATTTATTAGTACCGTAGTACTTAGGAGTTCGACTCGACCGCTGCCTTCCAAGCATCACCACCACCTATATAGACAGAACGACGGTCGCGACACTCGGGACGACAATACACGAACTCGTCTCGATTAATTTGGTATTAAGAATATATAGTGTGTATTATTCATAATTAACTATGTTATTTATGCGTATTGCCATGCATATTTTATTTTATTTATTTTTAACTTATACCCAAGGTACATACTATTACAGTGTATAAATCAAAACAAATTGCGTTCGCGCATATTGCATGTAAAACCAATTATGTTTAGACATTTACCTAGTTGCTGAAATGAACTTGGTACAGAATTAATTAACAACTTGATAAGAAATCCTTTTACGTTTAACAGTGACCTTTAATTAAAAGTATTTTTAGAGTTTTTGTTTTTTAGAGTTTCGTATAACAGAAGAAAATGAAAAATCTAAATTCTTATTGCACCACTTGGTTGTCTGTCTGTCCGTTCTCAAATTTCTCCTCTGATGTTGAAGAAATTAATTCTCATCAGGTGGTTCTCGCTTGCCCAATTTTTGTTATTTTCATTTCCTCTCCCTACCAACATTACAAAGCGGCGAGTTCCGCCACTCGAACACGCTAGAAAATTGTACATTAAATGGAGTAAGAGGAACGAAGTGTCCTAACACTGGGTCCTATCTGCTACATGTGGGATATATATTTATTTATACACACACACATCTATTTAGAGCTTAGAAGATATTTAGCAATTCCGTTAAGACAAGTAGTTTTAATTTGATTTTGCTTATTTCAATAATCACCCAACAAAAAAATGCATTTAGACAATATATTTAAACAAACATTAATGGTCACTACCGATCATCGAACCCATTACATCTTTCTATATATTATATATATATATATATATATATATATATATATATATATATATATATATATATATATATATAATATTTTTTAATATAATAAATAATAAAATTTGTGAGAGTAGATATTTGTTCCACTTTCACGCTTAAACTACTGAACGGATTTAGATGAAACTTTACAATAATATAGCTTGCAAATCAGAATAACACTTAGGCTACACTTTATGTAAGCATTTTGTGAATTTGATGGATTTCGTAGCGAAGCCGCGTTTCGGGTCGCTAAACCTTCACAGTACTGTATAAACAATTTATTTCATACATTACGCTCATTATACTGACGCGTCGTAACCCGCGACCTGAGTTGTTCTTTTGTAATCACTTGTAGCGATAGCATAATTTAAATACCTTTTATATTTAAAAAAGTTAAAAATGATGTGAAAAGTTTTAATACTTTATTATTCTTTATATTATTATGTTTTTTTTTAATATATTAAGAAATATCTGAGTTATCCGAGTTAATACACAAAAAAGATATTTTAACAATTTATCAACTGCTTGCTACATTACAAAGGCATTATTTGTATTCTTTGAATAACTTCTGAATTAAAAAAAATATTAGTTAAAATAAATATATAATAAATTTATTTGCTAGCTGTATCTCTATACTAATTCTTGTAACTTTCATTGCAGACGCGTATATAAACCAATACATACATACAAACAAAGTCGTGTATCGATAATTGAGTAACACCTTTTATTGCATAATTTCGCTGTTAGTATAAGCTTCAGCTTCACGCTCTTTCCCGTTTACCAGGGTAGACAGAGGGAACTTAGTGATAATACATTCCGTTCCACACAAATTGCCTAATTTTCTAGATGTTGTATAATATATGAATTGGCGGAACTCAACGCCGCGTTTTGTCTACCATAGTGCGAAGATTTAAATATATATATATTAAAAAAAATTTTACTGATCGCTGTCTGTACAAGGAGAATATTCTTATGGAGAGGTGAGAAAATCAACTATAGGAGCATTTGTCAATGTAGTAGAACTCAAAACATATTTTTTAATACTTATTTAGAAAACGTATAAAAATTTGAACGTAGCGGGACCCGAACCCGAACAGACCAGGCGCTCTGACCACTAAGCCATACGTTCAGAGCGCCTGGTCGGTTTCCAGGAGGCGCGGGTTCGAGTCCCGCTACGTTCAAATTTTTATACGTTTTCTAAATAAGCATTTTTCTTTCCTAAGTATGGAATAACACTATAAAAATGTTTAAAAATATTTTTTAAATTTTTTGACTGATTGTCTGTGCGTTTTTGCACGCTACACTCAGAAACAGCTTAACCGATTTAAATACAGTGTACGCTATTGTATTTTGGGAAAACTTTTGGACTTAGAAACGTTGAACATATATGTAAGAGAGCAATAATTTAAGAGACCTCGGAATTTGTGCTGGAACTTGAAAGGATGATATTTTCCGTTTAACGTCTATCATCCACACATACAAAGTGGCGGGCGACAGACTAGTATAGCATAAACTTAGCAGTAAATCATTGACCTACTTTACAAGAATTATTAGAATAAATCGCAAAGAATTTTTAAACGTAATCATACGTTCAAAATATTTAATTTTGAACGTATGATTACGTTGAGGCCATCGGGCGCAATGAGTCGGCATCTGACGACGCGACGGTTTTGGGATCGATCTCTACTCGGAAGAATAAATTAGTTTCAATCAATCAATCAATCAGCTTCACGCTGTATCCCGCACACTGCAGGGTAGGCAGAGGGAACTTAGTGTTAAGACACTCCGTTCCCCACTTTCTGCCGAATTCTGGAGGCATTGCGTGTGGAGTGGCAGAACTCAACGCCGCGCTTGTCCTCGACACCAGAGCGAAGAAATGGAAATATAAATTTAAGTAAATATTTCATCTCCTCGAGTGGAGATCGAACCCACAACCAGTCGGTTTTACAGTCACACTTTGTGCCCCTGCGCCACGACTGGTCTCAATTATTTTCAATTTACAAATATTGCTAGACAGAGCGCAGCGTTGAGTTCCAGATCCGCCACTCAACACGGAATGTCTCGAATATTGGACGGAAATCAGAGGACATTCGGTTCCCTCTGCCTAACACTGCTATGTGCGGGATACAGCCTTAAGTTATAATTTAACAAAAATATGTGGCGGAACTCGAATCCGTTACCGCTTAGTATGTATAATTAATACAAACCAATAATAATAATAATAATAGATGATTTATGCTGAAACCGTTGTGCGTGACGCGTTATAACGGATCTCTAGCCGTTGTGCTGCTACCAAATCAAGAAACTTGTCTTGAATATTTACATAATACATAGGTATACATATGACTCAATGGTACAGCAATTGGAGCGTGCACCCGATGGTTGTGGGTTTGACTCCCGTTCGGGGGAATGTATGATTTTTAACGCAACAGAGTCATATGCTTTACTAATAAAGAAAATGATTCAAACGGTGTATATGTAAAACAATTTTGTTGCTGACTGACGTAAGGCACAGACGAACCTCAAAAGTTTTGTAGTATTAGACTTAGAGGAACACACTCAGAGATAATTTCTCGGAACTTCTAATGAGAATACAGTTTTTAACAGATAACATTCAATCAATCTAGTATATGCATAATGCATTTTTTCACAGCAAAAGCAAGAAAAAACATTTTATAAAACTTAAACCTAACCTAACCTAAAATCTTATTTTTTTGCAGTTGCCAAAATGCAAAATAGTGAAAAAGTAATTGTGTAGTCCACGCCGACAAAGCCGCAGGAAGAACGCTAGTTTATAATAACCCTTCCCTGTCGGTTTATTAAAAACATTTTTATAAATAGTTCACTCCCACTTAGATATGTTTACATTCGTAAAATTTTGAATTATAATATTATACAAACAACATTCCAATGACTCACATTATGTACTGTTAATTTACTTGAGGCCGTCGTAACCTAACGTCGGAGCATCGGGCGCAGTGGGTCGACAGCTGACGACGCGATGGTAGTGTGATTGATTCCTATTCGGGGATATAAATTTAATTTCTTGCAAGACAAAGCGCAGCGTTGTGCTCCAGATCCACCACTCAACACGGAATGTCTCGAATATTGGACGGAAACTAAAGGACATTAGGTTCCCTCTGCCTAACACTGCTATGTGCGGGATATGGCGTTAAGTTATATAATTGAACAAAAATATGTGGCAGAACTCGAATCCGTTAACATTTATGTATAATTAATACAAACCAGGCTCATTTCCAACATTTCCAGGCTTTGGTAATAAGGCAAAACGCGGCGTTGAGTTCCGCCACCAATATGAAATGTCTTGGAAATTGGGCGATGTCTAGGGAACGGAGTGTCTTAACTAGTGCTAACTAGTGTTAAGGTTCCATCTGTATACCACATAGGTACATAATATAAATATATCTGTATTTCCGTATATAAAAAACCCTCCCAGGATAGGTGAACCCATGACCATCATAATGATAAGTTACATTAGCGATGTTATTTACCTACATACCAGTATCCATTCAGAGCAGTTTGTAATATTTAGCAAATCTTGAATGAAATCTTTAATTCTGCAATAATCCTTGGCCCAGATCGAGGACTAGATTAGTTTTGGCCAAGTTAGGCAATGTTATAAAGAATTTGTAAGTCAAAGTGTAACTCAGGCACGTCAAGTAAGTCTCCTTATGTGAATTGGAGAGAATTTTTCAAGTATATAGCAGAGTAGGCAGAGGGAACCTAGTGTTAAGACATTCCGTTGTCAACTTAGGCGGAATTTTTCTTGTTGATTGGTTGATTGGTTTTCTGGAGCTTAAATATAATCATCCTAAATCGGGATTGAGCACACAACCGTCGCGTTTAAAGTCAGATTTTTCCAACTGGGAAAACAGGATAATTTTAGAAAAATACTCTACAATGTATGTATAATTAGCTACGTCAATATTTTAGTTATTTATGTTGTTAACATATCTCAGCAGCGTTGAGTTGCGCTATTCAAAACGCAATGCCTTGAATAAAATTAGACGGAAAGTGGAGAACGGGTTATTTTAACACTAGGTTCCCTCTGCTTACCCTGCTACTTGTGGAGGACACCGGAAAGCAGAAAAAAGTAGGTTTTTCAAATTTCGACTACACAATTGTGGAATAACATTTTAAGGTCTCTCCGACTTGGCAACCATCAAAAAGCGCTTCTGTCTCCATCTTAAAGATCGGCAACACACCTTTAGCTCTCCCGGTGTTACCTGAGTAGGAGGGTGGCTGTAATCATTTACCATCATGTGACCACACGTTCGTGTGCCTTGTCTTTTCTATATAAAAGAGAAAATTTGTCATGTCATGAATGAGCTAAGAAATGATTTTTCGAAATTCCCAGGAGAACGGAAAAAAATAAATATTAAGTCAATATATATAAAATTTACACCAAATTCGAAAGCTATAACTATTTTCTACATAGAATTCGAATCCATGGCCTATACATCATTTATTATTATAATAGATATTTATAATAGTGAATTTCATATGAAATATTTTGTTAGCGTGTGAACATAACACGTTCACCTTCACCTAAGATATTGTATTGTATAACCATTTTTGTACATTTCACCAAATATATTATACGGTTATTAAGAGATCGAATAAATAATAATGTCTTAGTGGCACAGTGGGGCAATACTTGATTGTAAACGTGATGATTACGGGAGTACTTTAGGGTACGATTTTTATTTAGGAGTATTATTTTTTTTTTAGATTCACGCTTTACACCTAGCGGAGTAACCATATCATCTACCACGCCATGCTTGCCGTCCGTTGGTCCTCATGCCTTGTAGGTGATCTTCCTCCAGTATCATCCTTTGCCTTTCTTATCACTCATTCTCTCTCTCTTTTGCCATTTTTTCGTCACTCATTCTCTAGGGATGCCCAAACCACCTGAGTCCATCCTTCTCTAGCCTCACTGTGATATCCTCACTAGTTTCATTTTATCGATCTGGTAAAATGAAACTAGGCATTAAGTATGGCCACTTGACCGATAAAACTTGAGACTAATTTTTAAAAAGCGTTGGTTCGGCTTGCTCTGCTCAAATTTTTGGTTCCGTATAATCAATTTATGGGTTACTATAGAGTTTTGCCTTTTCTCGCTTTAATTATAAAATAAAATCGATAAAGTACGAGACGTCCATCGTTCCGTATCAAATTCATCATTGTTCCAAATTATAGAAGTTGTCAAATTAAAGGGCACAAACGTGTGGCTGTAAACGCAACTCATTGCCACTCGCTCTGATATCGAAGCAAAGCGCGGCATTGAGTTCCGCCACTAGACACGCAATGCCTCAAGATTTTGGTAAAAAGTGGCAAGCGAAAGTGTTTTAATAGAGAACGGAGTGTCCTCACACTAGATTCCCAGATGTCATGTCTATCATGTTTTATACGGGTATATATATACATATTCTATTCTACATTTACTTCTACGTTATAAAATATTATTAATCTGTCTGTCTCCTTCCACAGGAACTAGTTCTCCGCCCAGGCTCGATGACATTCGAGTGGTGGGCGCGACCTCCAGTCCGGCCGTTCGTCCGAGTCTACGTATACAACGTGACGAACGCTGACGAGTTCCTAAATAATGGGTCCAAGCCTATCCTGGATGAGTTGGGGCCTTATGTGTATTCGTAAGTCTTTTTATTTATTCAATTTTACGCCGTATCTCGCATATAGCGGGGTAGACACGGGGAACCTTCGTTCCCCTATCTAATCTAGTGTTAAGACACTCCTTTCTGAGCCTCCAGTTTGCTTGTCGGATTGTTTTGTAAGTAGCTTTAGGTTGAGATCTATCACAGATTCTAGTACAACCCGGAAAATAATTCTTATTAATTATTTAAAAAAATCTGTTTTACGCTGTATTCCATAGTGTTGAAACTAGTATTAAAACATCCGTTCCCAATTTTCCGTCGAATTCTGGAGGCTTTGCGTGTTAAGTAGCGGAACGGCCCGGAAATGCCTCGATACAAATAAAAATATAAATTTAAATAAATATTTCTTTTCCTCGAGTGGGGATCAAACCTACAACCAGTCACGTTTACAGTCACTAACTTATAATAGGTATTTTCGATTAATTTCACATTTATATATAAAATTTATCCATCTAATAAATTAACATTAAGTTATCATATACTTGTGATGGCTCTAATTTACCATATACACATATATATTGCCAGCCTTGAGCCTCGACAATATAATATGTTATATTGTACGTGATGTGTGAATGGCAGGGTTTATCTCAAGGAAATTATTATTATGTTTATATGGTTCTATATATATAAGTGTATATATATATATATATATATATATATATATATATATATATATATATATATATATATTACCTCCAGGCCAGTTGTGGCGCAGGGGCACAAAGTGAGACTGTAAAATCGACTGGTTGTGGGTTCGATCCCCACTTGAGGAAATGAAATATTTACTTACATTTATATTTTCATTTCTTCGCTCTGGTGTCGAGGCAAAGCGCGGCGCTGAAATCCGTCACTCAACACGCAATGCCTCCAGAACCTACTCGATGGAAAGTGAGGAACGGAATGTCTTAACACTAGGTTCCTGAAACCCGGCTTCGTATAATAATATAATATATACTATCAAAATATCTTTGGTAAAGGTCAATAATAACACAAAACCGGCTGATCGGCCTTCGTATATAATTAGTGTATGGAAAAACAATTCGCCAATACAAGATTATAAAAAAATACATGATTATAATATAAATGTTTTCCAGAAGTTTAAATAGAAGGTTAAATATTTTTTTTAGCTTCACGTTGTATTCCGCATATAACTTGGTAGGCAGAGGAAACCTAGTGGTAAGATATTCCGTTTCTTAATTTCCGCCAAATTTTCGAGACTTGGATTGGAACGTAGAACTCAGCGCAGCCTTTTACTTCTTATCAAAGCCAAAAATTCGCTCATTACCCCAATTGGGAATGGAACCCAAAACCTCTAACCTCTAATCTCTCGTTGCGCCACAACGGACTCGAAAGTTTATTTTGTTTATTTTTAATTAATCTATTATATTTTGCTTTGAATATTCAGGATATTGTGATGTTCATGTACATATGTATCATATATGAAAATCTTTATTTGAAATAGAAAGGACTAATGGACTTTAAAATGTTAAAAATATTTAAGGATTCTTTCCTGTAAGTCTGACTTTACTGACATTTTTAGGGTTCCGTACCGAAAGTGTAAAACGGGACCCCATTACTAAGCCTGCGCTGCTGTGTGTCCGTCTGTTACCAGGCTGTATCTCATGAACCGTAATAGTTAGTTGAAATATCCACAGATATTTCTGTTGCCGCTATAATAATAAATACTATAAAGGACAATCGAGTAAGTATTTAAAGAGAGGCTCCCTTCCATCAAACGTGACGCTAGCCAGACTTGCACTTGGTCAGAGTTTTATGTAACTTGATGACTCAGAACGTGCTTCGATGGCCTAATTGAATAAACTATATTTTGTTTGATTGATTTTGATTAGGTTTTGATTACTAAATTTGCTTTTTTACTCATCAAATTGATATTTTTGGACGTCAATTCCTTTCTTGGAAATTTCAAATTTATAGTATTGCTATAAATTTGAAGTTTCCACATTTCAAAACATTTTAAATTCATTGCTTATTAATAATCTGTCATTATTTTAAATATTTGCTTGTTTCTGAAAACTTTTTTCTAACATGTTGTAGTTAACATATCTATATGTACAAACACATTGCTATATGTACACGTTATTTATTATATTGAGACAATGACCATGAAATGTCAGAAGATACTGTTTACTCATTAATTTTATAAAAAAACATTTTCACACGCTTTATAATTATAAAGCTATAGGTTCTGGAGTCATATAAATGTGTAAAAAAATCGGTCAAGTGTGAATCGAACTCGCCCACCGAGGGTTCCGTACCGATTTCATTATTGTAGGTCAACGGAAACGTGACTTATAAAAGTTGACAAACCTAAGTTTGCTGGCACTCATTTTGTATGAGATAAAATACAAATAAAAGTTTGTAACGATTTTCTTCTTTGATATACCTATAAATTACTAATTTCTAAATTTCAAAATTGAAGGTCCACGGACAGTATCCTATATAAAGGCTTAGATAATATGGCTTTAAACGATGCATAAACGATCGTAACTTTTGATTGCGTTGAATTAGGCATTAGTATTTATAAATCGCTCTTAATTCTGAGATAGATCTTAAGATGACATTTTCGTTTGTTGTTCATAGATTATTAAAATGGCATCTCAAAATCGTTCTCAAGATCGATCTTAGAGTTGAGAGCGATTTATAAATACAGGCCTTATAAGGCCTTTTTTTATACATACCTCAAGTGACAATAGACATGGATATTTGATATTTCGCGCATTCGCGCTGTATACCTCCACGCGATCTTGATAAAATTGGTCTTGACAGACTTCCTATAAAGAGTCGTGTATTTTTTTGAGGAACCATAAAAATGTCATGTACAGTGTAATATTGTGTACACAGCACTTTAGAAATAAAAAAATAGATATACATATCTCTTTTCGTATATCTGTTTCGCTCTATCACACATTTACTTATGGAGGCCACCTAATTGGTTATCTTAGAACAAGTTTTATAATATACTAATTGTAAATTAATAGCAAAGGTTGTTTAGATTACAGGTTAAATGTCAATAACGCAGGTTATTGAAATTAATACACTTTAAGAAAATATATTTTTTTAGAGAAAAATCCTTTGTGGCGCAGTGGCACAAGCTTGTGACTGTGAGCACGAAGTGTGGAGTCGATTCTCACTCGGAAAATGAATTAAGTACTATTTTCATTTCCTCACTCGGGTAATGTGGCAAAGTGCCAGGTAAAATTTTGCCACTCAATACGCAAATCGCAGTGCCTTGAGAATTAGGCGACAAGTAGGGGATGGAGTGTCTTAACACTAGGTTGCCTCTTCCTATCCTACTGCTATAGGCGGTATACATCTTGAAGCCACAATATGAGGCTATAAATCTATTATCTAAATGAAAAAATATATTCTTTAAAAAAATACGTTTCCTAAAAATTTTATATCCGTACCCAAAATTATACGAAAGTAACAGATATTCGGCAATAGTTTTATATCAGTAACCGAAACCGATATAGTAAAAATAAAATAAATCAGCTTCACGCTGTATCCCGCACACAGCAGGGTAGGCAGAGGGAACCTAGTGTTAAGACACTCCGTTCCCCACTTTCTGCCGAATTCTGGAGCCATTGCGTGTTGAGTGGCAGAACTCAACGCCGCGCTTTGCCTCGATACCAGAGCGAAGAAATGGAAATATAAATTTAAGTAAATATTTCATCTCCTCGAGTGGGGATCGAATATAGTATTCTTCTTATATTCATATCCGTATCGAGATCCGAAATGTTACAACCTGTAAATAACTATAACGACGTATTCTTCTTAAAGCATAATTAAAAAGCTTAAAGCTTAGTTTCTTTACAATTTTTAACCCCTGACGAAATAAAGAGGTGTTATATAAAAGTTTGAGTGTCGTTTGAAGTATGTATGTGTGTATGTGTTTGTGGCATCGTAGCTCCTAAACATATGAAACGATTTTGATTTAGTTTATTTTATATTATCTATAACATTTTTAACTGATTTCTGTAAAAGGAGGAGGTTGTCAATTTGACTGTATATATATTTTTTATGTCAGAAATTTTGGCTGGGTGAACCGATTTTGATGATTATTTTTTTATTTGAAAGGTGGTGCTTCCCGTGTGGTCCGAATTCCCAATTTTATCCATTTCCGACAATACTATCCATGAGAAAATCACATCAGTTTTAACTTTGCATTAAGGATGTGCACAACAAATGGATGAATAACTCAATATCACACCAACCGATTTCGATTATTCATTTTTTATTGGAAGGAATACACTTCAAGGATAGTTTGATAAGAGTTTGGTTAGGTTCTGATCATGGGATCCAATTATATTATACATTTTAAATATTTACTCTAAGGCTAAGGCACCTAAGGCTAATTGGTCCCTTAACGAGTATTTTTTTTGTTTCATACATAATCTTCAATCTATTTACAGGTGTACCTATGTAAATACGGGTTGGTGGTCAATGATATTTAATTAGAATGAGTCAACCTTGTAATAAACTGCTTGTAATCCACCCTGAATTCTCTTTTTTTATATAAAAGCTTCTGGTTCCTAAAAGTATATATTTCCTTCACTTCCCTTTTGACATATCCTTTACGTAGAAGTAAAGTAGTGCTGCACATGCAATTAATTTAATTATAACCGTTTCCCCGAATGTGTATCGAACCCACAACTCTCAATTTATACTCTATCCCACTGCGCCACTATGCCTCTAGTTAAAGTATTACTTATATCCTGTACATGGTCACGGAATATCGCGTGTCTAAAGAATATCAGCACTTTAAGAGGACAATTTCTATATATGGACCTTGACATGTTATATAACATTATTTGTGTAGAAAATACTGTATTTGCGCAATTTTTTATGTGAAAATTATAGGGCATTTTTAATATCCATACTGATGTTATAAAATTAAAAAGTTTGTTTTGTTGAACGCGCTAATGTCAGGAACTATTTGGTCAAATTGAAAGATTAATTTTGTATTAGATTGCCTATTTATCGAGGAAGGCTAAATGATATCACGTTCATAAATCCGATGGAATGCACTGTACTTATGGTCGGTTACCTCCAGCACTTAGGATGTGTCATGTGTCATACACGCTTAGTTATGTCAATTTGACAAGGGGGCGAAGCTGCAGGTCCAAACGAGTACGGGTCCTCTATAAAAAAACGAATCTTCTATAAAAAGTGCCTGAATACATGTCATGTATAAATTCTTATAACGTGAAAGAAAGAAAATTTTTATATTTTTATGGACATATGGCATGTTGTTAAGGCCAATGGTTAATGGTTTTCATTTCTCCGTCCTGGTAGATACTTGGGAGGGGCTGGTGGTCCATGCCCAGAATAATCGAATGCCCATCCCAGAGTAATATATTACTCTAAAGTTTCATCTAAATCCGTTGAGTAGTGTTTGTGTGAAAATGGAAGAGACATCCATACCATTCATATTTACGATATTAGTAGAATTTAATATTCTTTTCTTACCTTTCAGCGAAGAATGGGAGAAGGTGAATATAACAGACAACGAAAACGGCACACTCTCGTTCCACTACAAGAGGACGTACACGTTCGTGCCAGAACTTAGCGCCGGGCCCGACGACGACTCGGTGGTCGTGCCTAATATACCTATGCTGGTGAGTGTTGGTTCCAATTTATTTGTGGCTTCAGTTTTATATTTGCCATTTCTTTATCAAAAAGCGTTAAAATCTTAAAGAATTAATATACATATATGTTAAGTGAGCTAAATAATCTTAACTAAAAAAATATTAGTATTTTATTTTGCATATAACAGAGTAGATAGGGGAAACCTAGTGTTAAGACACTCTATTCTCTCCCCACTCACCGCTCAAATATCAGCACATTAGAGGCAAAATGATTCAATCTCCGGAGTGGGAACACACAAGCGTCACACACTACCATTTACATTAGGTTTAACTTCTTGTTGTTACGCATATCTTACTTTGGTGGAGAAAACATAGTAGAAGATCCCTCCGCTCTCCACTTTCCTTCTAAACAGTCGGTTGAACGAAGGGACTGCATTTTGACTCAAGAGAACCAGAATATTTAGCCAAATACGTCGAATAAATAGAAATATATACACATCCATCACGTGTACAATCATATACCGCACCACTGCTTTGGTAGTCTCAATACATTATAACTAAATTGTATTTATTATTATTATTCATTTATTACTCTAACAAAGTTGTACGTAGTAAATTTAATTTTAGCATATGTGTGTTAATTTATCAAATTATATGATGTATTTAGAATATATTATACATATACACCAAACTACACTTTAATATTATAATGCTGTAGTTTGTTTGGTTGAACGCGCTATTCTCAGGAACTACTTTGCGTTTATCGACGATTGGAAGGTTATAGACTTTTTTTTTGTTTTTTTTATTTACTTTGTATTCTGAACTTGGTACCCTCTGCCTACCCTAGGCAGAGGGTACCTGGGAACCTACTGTTAAGACATTCCGTTCCCATTAGGACACTTCCGGTCTCCACTTCCCATTTCCAATTCTGAAGGCACGTATCATCCGTCATACACAACTCTTAGTTATTTCCATTTGATCATGTGGACGAAGCCACATGTAAAAGCTATAAGTATACTACCTCTCATTCTCGTCCTCGTATAAGTATCCTTGACTATACACGCAATGATTGGGGGTCCGATTCCTTGGGAGGTTGTTTAAATTATAGTCTTTTGCCTGCTCTGGAAAGATAAAGTACAGAGTTGAGCTCCGCCACTCAACACACAATGTCTCGAAAATCGAGCGGTGTGTGGCGATTGGAGTGTCTTAACACCATGCTTTGATGAGTAAAAAGCTCTATCTAGTTTCATCATTANTGATGTTTTTAGAATATATTATACATATACACCAAACTACACTTTAATATTATAATGCTGTAGTTTGTTTGGTTGAACGCGCTATTCTCAGGAACTACTTTGCGTTTATCGACGATTGGAAGGTTATAGACTATTTTTTTTTTGTTTTTTTTTATTTACTTTGTATTCTGAACTTGGTAGGGTAGGCAGAGGGTACCTGGGAATCTACTGTTAAGACACTCCGTTCCCATTAAGACACTTCCAGTCTCCACTTCCCATTACCAATTCTGAAGGCACGTATCATGCGTCATACACAACTCTTAGTTATTTCCATTTGATCATGCGGACAAAGCCACATGTAAAAGCTATAAGTATACTACCTCTCATTCTCGTCCTCGTATAAGTATCCTTGACTATACACGCAATGATTGGGGGTCCGATTCCTTGGGAGGTTGTTTAAATTATAGTCTTTTGCCTGCTCTGGAAAGATAAAGTACAGAGTTGAGCTCCGCCACTCAACACACAATGTCTCGAAAATCGAGCGGTGTGTGGCGATTGGAGTGTCTTAACACCATGCTTTGATGAGTAAAAAGCTCTATCTAGTTTCATCTCTATTATTATTATAATTAAAATAAATACACAAATTATCTTATATGTACAGAAAATGATACATAATTAGGTTTAGTTTATCCTCTAATTCTAAAGTTTTTTTACAATAATTATTATTTACAGCGTTTAAAGGCAATTATATTGTATTGTTAACTGGTTTCCTCGTATTCTTGTTTGATCTAGAAGACTAGAAGTTTTATAGTATATTTATACTTGTCGGCCGCAACTTTGTTAAAATATAAAATGTTTTAAAAATCTAAATCAAAATATTCTGTATTCCATTAGGCCATTACAAGCACTTTTGTCAAATTACATAGAAAGGTCAGTAGGGTCAGTCCTACAGAAAGCTACCACCAGATCGGAAGTCGTATCGTAGTGCTCCACTACACACTTTAACCTACCTACATGTCAAATTACAACTTTCCTAGACCAATAGTTTTGTCTGTTCATTATCACTCAGTCACTCAGTAACAGAAGAGTTTGACTGACAGAGAACGTGCATTACGTAACGGAACTATGCGGCGTAGAACACCGAAATTTGGCAAGCTACTTGGGCACTCCCCAAAGAATCTACATGCCGAATTTTTAGGTGAGCGCTAAGACAGGATTTCTCGAAATTCCTAAAAGAACAGATTTTCTGTTTTAAATTTTAAAGTCCACGCAACAAAGTTTATTTATATATAAAATAATAATTTCCGCATTTGAAGATCCTTGGTAGTTAACCTCACTTACAAGTTCACACATTATACTCAAATTGTATTGCCTGTATTGAATATAATGTAATGATGTCATTATTTTCATTACAAAAAATAAATCCATACAATATTTTGTTATTTTATATATTTTTTATCATACGATTATTTCACCTTTTTTTGGGATGTTGTACTAGGGATGTTACGAATGTAACTTTTCAGATCTGGATACGGATACGGATGTAAGATGAAGGCTATATCGGTTTAGGCTTCGTTTAGGGATAAAAAGATTATCCGAAACTAGTGAGTTTTTGTCCTAATCTTCTCGTGCACGGTTTCAAGACACGCACCAGCGTTTACAGCGAAGTTAAAAAGCTGATAACACGCAACAAACTCGTAAAAAAATGTCGAAATTTAGAGTTTGAATTTTACCCTGAGTGAACCTACAAGTCGACACCCATAGAGATCTCCCAATCGTTTGTCGGTGAATTCGAGAACGACGCTTAACATTTAACTTGGCTATCATTTCACTTTTATGATTTTAATTGGGTTTATATGTATATTAAAGAGATAACATAATGTTAGGTCATTCCATTGTCTGCTGTCGTTTTAGATACATTGATTACTATTCAGAGGCTCTGGTCTTGATATCTTATATACCTGTGAAGGCGAAAAACCATCTAGTGCACCAGGTTAAGTCACTACAAATAGGGCATTATGAAATTGAAATCGCGAGACATTGTATGTAGTGTGGCGGAACCCAACGCTGCGTAACTGAATAGAGTAAAAGAATACAGTAAAGTCTTTAATATAAATATGGATAATGTCCTGCGAACCCATCACCCTTTTCAGCAGACATTTCTTAATAATTAAGCAAATAGTAATTATTGTACTTTTGCATAAATGTAGATTGAAAAGTTTAAAAAGACAATGAAGCCATCATGGAGCCGCGGCGCAGCGCCTAGCTCGTGGGTTCGATTCCCACTATAAGGAATAAATTATTTTCATTTCCCCGCTCTGGTAATGAGACAAAGCAAGGTGCTGAGATCCGCTTCTCAAGAGCAATATCTCGAAAAATGAGTAACTTAGTGTCCTAACACAAGGTTCCCCCTGTCTACCCTGCTATATGCGGGAAACAGCGTGTCACATTTAATGTTTTAAAATTTGATAACATCTATCTATTTTAACCTGCTTCTTTTGTACGATGACAGGTCGAAGTGCTGTACGCTACTAAGCAATGCGTTCTTATTATACCATTGAACCAATTCTAACAGTTAGTAGGTCTCACGTTATAACTCTCGAGGGAACAGGTTCGATTCCAATGCGAACTGAATAACAATTATTATATTAACATATGGAAAATAATACTTTTTCAAGTGCATGGCCTTTATTTATGACTATGACTAGCTTTTGCCTGCAACTTCGTTCGTATGGTCAAATGGAAATAACTACTAGCGTATGACACATGACATGACACACTCTAAGTGCGTGAGGCAGCTCTGACCGCAGGTACCGTGGGTTAAAGCGAAATGTTTAACGGCATGATTAGTCTATAAATCGATAAATCCACATAAAACCGTCGTGGTTCAGTGGTATAGCGTCCGACTGAAAATGCGACGATTGTGAGTTCATTGAGAGAATTAATAAACGAACTCTCAATCTCTCCGTTTTATTATTTCTCCTTTTGCAAATTTCTTATACCTAACATTTTAATACTAGCAAGTGATTATGTGTAATTTTTACTTTCTTGAGTATCAATATATTATAAAAAATAAATTTTGCTTATTATTTATTTCTTAATTTTAAGTAAAAACTAGTAAGTATGTGTGTCAATAGCTTTCACTGTGCCGACGACACTTTCGTTTTTAAACTTAAATGTACTTATATGAGGATGTAAGAATAAACTTAATGTACTCGTATGTACAGAAATTTGTAAAATAGGTTCGGCTTCACGCTGTATCCCGCATATAGCAGGGTAGGCATAGGGGATCTAGTGTTGAGACATTGCATGTTGAATGGCTGAAATCAACGCAGCGCTTTGTTGAAAATAATTTAAATATATTTTTAATATTTCGATACTTCTGGAACACTATTTATTTAAACATAGTCATTCTCCCGATTGGGGATTAAACCCAAGAATACATTAAACTAAACATATGATTAATCCAATTAGAATTTCATAAAAATCTCTGCTTTACGAGTATGTGGATAAGATAGCAAAGTATGAGTTAATGCTAGTTTAATAAAAAAAAGTACATAATATCATGTTCCGTTGAACGGAACGAAGACGGAAGAGCGAGATAACTGTATTATACAATTTTTAGTTATTAGTTATCTAACTGAAACAAAGGAGGTCAAGATTTGTATTTACTTTCATAAAAATTTAAAATAAAGGGATGCATCGATGTATACTCGTACTATGTTGTATCTAAGCATATTTTGAGCAAACATTTCAAATAGTCGTTTTGCAGTAGTCGTATTTTTAATTTACATGATAGTTTTAAAAAAGGGGGCAACTTGGCTGAGTTCCTCATGCATACCATACTATATGCGGGATACAGCGTGAAGATAACACTGTTTAAACTTGTTCTAAGTGCAGTTAAATTTAACGTATCTCAGTTAAAACCAATCCCGTCTTGCGGAGGTTCTAGTATAGAAAATACACGTACGCGATTGTAATTCAAGCGTGCTATGACTAGTGGTCATATGAGTTTAGTTATATGCGGGATATTATTATAGTATTATTATATTATTATTAAAAGGGCGGCGTTGAGTTCCGCTTAACATTTTTTCTAATTGGAGCAGAAACCTGACTACGGACTGTCTTCACATTAGGTTATCTGTGCGTACCCTGCTATACGGAAAAATAACAAATTGTTTGTAATTTAACAAGATTGTCTATTCAAATTTAAGTCCTTCATCCTATTAAAGATGCAGTAAGTTTAGTTAGTTTTGTTGTTTCATGTTTTTATCAGTAAGTTACCGTGTAAAGAAGATATTGAAATTTATTACCGTCACAAAAACATGTTATCCGACTCGTTATTTATTTATTTACTTATTTATATTTTTCCCGTTTCGTTGTTTTGTAATACTTTATCTAAAACTCAATTTTATTTCAGATATCTATGTAACACGCTGATCATTTGATCATTTGCAACAGTGACATAATCATACTTTTTTTTTAAAAAAGAAAATAAACATGTTAATGTTTGCGAAAAAAATATTTAGAAATATTTAAACAGCGTTTCTTGAAATAATTCAAAAACGGAAAACACGTCATTGTTCCTCCAAATGAGCGATATACATTTAAGTGACGTACGTATAGTGCGTAATTATACTCTGGTTTACCTTATTGTTATCTGAGTTGTAAATTTAGAATTAGGAAATAATTACCTAATAAATCAAAAATATAAAAACGGCTTCACATTGTATTACACATATAGCAGAGTAGGCAGAGGGAACCGAGTGTTAAGACACTCCGTTCCCCACTTTCTAAAGAATTTTTCGATGTATTGTATTATATGTTGACTGGTGAAACTCATTGTTTGTATTTTTCCTTGGTGCCAGAGCGAAGACATGAAAATATTAATTTTTACTAATGTTTAATAATTGATTATCCTCCGGGTGGGGATCGAACCCACAACCATCCCGTTACAGTGACAGCTTTGTACCCCTGCGCCACGATGGCCTTACATAATAAATAATAGTATTTTTTTTATCGACTACCGTTGTTTCAATATTCGCATCGTCGATTTTAACTGATTTTCTTATAAAATCCATATGGTCACTATTCACGCACGACTTTAGCCACTTGTGCGTGAGCTAAATGTATAAACTAATAATGATTTGCGAGAAGGTTAGAATGTGACCGTCGTGCAGTGCCTGTTTTAGCACTAGAGGTAATCAAAAGACTTTAAGTCTTTTGATTTCAAACAAATGTTGAGAGCGAAATTATTTCTTAGTTTAAATGTTTTTTTTTATTTTTAAATTAACTGTTATCAAACAAAAAAAATATAATTTTACTTATTTTATAGCTTCATGGTATATCCCGAATTTAGCAGAGTAGGGGAACCTAGTTACTATACTACACTCTGTTCCCTAAACACCGCCAAATTTTTGAAACAATTGCGTATTGAGTGGCGGAACTTAACTTTGTCTTGTTATCAAAGTGATATAATGAAAACAATTCATTCCCCTGAGAGGGAATAGAACTGACAACCGTCGGGTTTCACAGTCACACTACACCACGTCTCACGCCTCTATTTTTTATATAAGATTTGTTTTGAGTTAAACATTAAATTAATTCAAAATTATTGTCACTCTACAAGATTTCTTTACTCATACGTGATGGACCTACTTGCTAGTGCATTGAACTCCACACCCACACGAGAATATCAATCTTATCACTAAGCCATAGGGTCCAAAGTACTGTAAAGAGTTAATAGTTTATAAATAAAACTAATATGCTAATACACTATAATATATCCTATAGTCTTAATTATAAAGTTTAATTTTGGTTTTTCCTTTGTTTTATGGCGAATTAAATGGTTTTTAATCTTTGATTTCGTGAAATATATTAATGTATAGACGTTGTTATATAGATTGTGATATATCTATATTATAGTAATAAAATTTACTCTTTTTCACATTGCAGGCAGTATATATATAGTGTCAAAATGTACCATGTACGTTGTTATTAGAGCGAAAAAATATAAATAGCTCTATCCAAGTAGGAATGGAACCCACAACCGTCGTGTTTACAGTCAGACGCTGTATCACTGCGCCACGATTGTTTTTTTTTAGTAGTATTTAAATAGCTTAAACTATAAAATAATATTTTATTAATAATATTTGTGTTAATGCAACGAATTTTAACACTATTACAAGGAAATTTTGAAATCAATCGAGAACTGGAGGACAGAGTGTCTTAACACTAGGTTGCCTTTGCCTACCCTGCTATAAGCACTACTTTCGGTATGTTATATATACGTGCTCAAATTTCGCTATAACCAAGTAAATTTAAAGAGAATAAAATAAAAAAAGTGATCTAACTATATGTAAAATAAACTTGTGTCTTCTGTCGAGGCATCCCTCGACAATGTCTCCTCATGGGGTGAAAGGAACTTAGTTCAGTTTAACCCCCTGAAGGCACAAGTTTGCGCGTTAACCACTAAAAAAAATCCCATTTATCGTATCGCCAGTCTTTCAAAACACTTCCCTTACAGCCGCGCCCAGTATCAGTATATTAGGTCTTAATGTTTCGAGTGACTGCCAGTATCGGGATCATCTGGACAGCAAGGCCAAATTGGCCTCGAAGAAACTGGGGGTCATCAACAGAGCGAGACGGTACTTCACGCCAAAACACCGTTTGGCCCTATATAGGGCCCAAATTCAGCCTCATATGGAGTACTGTTCTTATCTCTGGGCTGGTGCTCCCCAGTATCAGCTTGAACCATTTGATCGCATACAACGTAGAGCCATTCGAATCATTGGGGACCCAATGATCTGTAAAAGGCTTGATACTTTGGCTTTCGTAGAGACGTCTCCTCGCTGTGCGTTCTCTACCGCATTTATCATGGGGAGTGTTCTGAAGAACTATTTTACCTGTTACCTGCAGTCGAATTTTCTAACCGCACAGTACGTCAAGTTAAAATATCATCCAAACTACCTAGATACGTGGAAATTCACTACTGTGCGGTTTCGTAGGATCTTCCTTCCACGCGCCACGGAACTGTAGAATGCCTACCCGCGACAGTGTTTCCACATCGATATGACACCCATGTCACCCACCTTCAAAAAGCGCGTCTATCTCCACCTTGAAGGCCGGCAACGCACCTGTAGCTCCTCTAGTGTTCCACGGGGTCGTGGGCGGCGGTAATCACTTACCATCAGGTGACCCGAACGCTCGTTTGCCTTGTCCTTTTCCATAAAAAAAAGTAAAAGTATTAATATTTCAAGGCCGTCTGACATAGTTTTTAATTACTATATTTAATAAAAAAAGAGATAAAACCAGTCTTTAGAGGATATTAACAAAAAAATAGACAAGAATATATTTTTAAATTGTTATTAAGCTTATGTATACTAAAATATTTATTTCGAAACCGTATAAAAATTTAATGTAGCGGGATTTGAACCCGCGCCTCTTGGGAACAGTCCCACAACCGTCGCGTTCCTGTCACATACTTATGCCCATGCCACGACGACCTCTTTATAAATTCAAGATCTATACAATTTTTAAGCCCCAATCCAAAAAGAAGAGTGTTATAAATTTATTCTGCCTGTGTATGTGTATATCTGTATGTATGTCTGCGCTATCGTAGCTCCCAAACGGGTGAATTGATTTTAATCTAGTTTTAGTGAAGCCAGTGGTGGCGCAGCGGCACAAAGTGTGACTAAAACCGACTGGTTGTGGGTTCGATCCCCATTCGAGGAGATAAAATATTTACTTAAATTTATATTTCAATTTCTTCGCTCTGGTGTCGAGGCAAAGCGCGGCGTTGAGTTCAACACGCAATGCCTCCAGAATCCGCCAGAAAGTGGGGAACGGAGTGTCTTAACACTAGGTTCCCTCTGCCTACCCTGCTGTGTGCGGGATACAGCGTGAAGCTGATTTGATTTTTTTTTTCCTTATTGAAAGGTGACCTAATCGAGTGTGTTCTTAGACATGATTCAAAATAATATGTGCAGCGGTTTGAAGATTAACAGCTCTTATCTAGTTGAAAGGATTTAAGCGAAGAAATCTTTTTTTTGTCGGGGATTTTTTAAATTTAGTAAAACTTTATTAAATGGCTAATTTAATTTGTTGCTAAATGTTAGCTCATTACAATTAACCCACAAACCTGTGTTATGAAAACGGAAGTCGTACATAAAATAAACAAGTTCTTTTATTTTAATTAGTAATAAAATTAAAAACAAAGTAATAAACGCTGTATTTAAAAAGAAACTTGTCTCTTAAGTGATGTTTGTAGGTTCTAATTAATGAATGTACTGTACAACACAGTATAGAAAACCTAAGGCGGAACTCAACTCTGCACTTTGTCTACTAGAGCGGGGAAATAATTTATTCCCCTGAATGGAAATTGACCTTTTTTCGTTTCACTTCAGTCTTCGTCGTGTTGAGTGGCGGAACTTAATGCCGCGCTTTGTCCTCACTCGTTGTATTTATATTATATGCATTTTAAATATGTATATATATTTCTAAAAAAAAGTGCAGCGTTAAGTTACGGCACTCAACTCAATTAAAATGGTTTTATTTGTACTTATAAATCTATAATAAAATATTAACTTTCAGAGTGCCACATCTCAATCCAAACACGCCGCTCGTTTCCTCCGTCTGGCTATGGCGTCAATCATGGACATCCTCAAGATAAAGCCTTTCGTTGAAGTCTCTGTGGGTCAGCTGTTGTGGGGCTATGAAGATCCCCTCCTGAAGTTAGCCAAGGACGTGGTGCCTAAAGAACAGAAGCTGCCGTACGAGGAGTTTGGGCTGTTTTATGGGGTAAGTCTATGGAACTATTTGTTTTTATTATTTTGACTTAGGATTATATAGATGTGAAATTTTGTTGATGATGATTTCTAAAATTTAAATATATCTTTATAATATAGATAATATGATATAATAAGGCCAATCGTGGCGCAGGAGCACAAAGTGACTATAAACGCGGTTTTGGGTTCGATCTTCACTCGAGGAAATGAAATATTTATTTAAATATATACTTCCATTTCCTCGCTCTGGTGTCGAGTGGAAAGAGGGGAATAGTGGGTCTTCCCTAGTAACACTAGGTTCCCGTTTTTTATTTAAACTGTGTGATTTCCAGAAAAACGGCACTTCACCAGAGATAGTGACAATGTTCAGCGGTGCGTCCGACATCACTAAATACGGAATATTCGACCGATACAACCACAAAGAGAGGCTGCCCCACTGGACAACAGACGAGTGTAACAGCATCTCAGGATCTGACGGCTCCATCTTCCCACCTCATATCACTAGGAATGATACGATTAGAGTGTATGATAAGGACTTGTGCAGGCTGCTGCCTTTGAGGTAAGATTTTATCGAATTTGTAAGTTTTATAAATTATATTACTGTATTATTTTATGTTTGAATGCTAACTTCTATTTTTCTTTACCTAAACGAAATTATGATAGATAATCTATCTATTTATATCTATAATAATATATATGTGGTCATCTATTTATATCTATAAATAGGTGATCACAATGACGTAAAATAAATAATACTACTTTACTTTTTCGGAAAGAAATCTGCATGAAATGACATTTCATCAGCAGTTCTTCTACGAACAGACAATTTAAAATCTTTAAAAAGTTGATTTAAGGCAAATCCGTTTCCTTATCGAAGACAATTTCAAATTGTATTATTTATTTATTTATTATTGTGACAAATGACAAACTGCGTGTTACTGGTACGTGGTAATTATTGTACCTAATTACACTTAAGGCCAGTCGTAGCGCAGCGGCACAAAGCGTGACTGTAAAACTGTCTGGTTGTGGGTTCGAACCCCACTCGAGGAGATGAAATATTTACTTAAATTTATATTTCCATTTCTTCGCTCTGGTGTCGAGGCAAAGCGCGGCGTTGAGTTCTGCCACTCAACACGCAATGCCTCCAGAATCCGGCAGAAAGTGGGGTACGGAGTGTCTTAACACTAGGTTCCCTCTGCCTACCTTGCCTTGTGCGAGAAATAGCATGAAGCTGATTTTTTTTTAATTACACATATTTGTATGTCTTTGTAAGTTCAGTTTAAGCGTAGACGGTCTCTACCTACATTCTGTACTTCACTTTTTGCCCATTTTAAAGAGATTACATATAGCAAAACGCAATTCAACGCAGCTCTTAGTCATAATTAACGGCCTTCGTTGAAATAGAACCCACTATTATATATTCATATAAAATTTGAAATATTTACTTAAATTTATATTTTCATTTCTTCGCTCTGGTGTCGAGGTTAAGCGCGGCGTTGAGTTCTGCCACTCAACACGCAATGCCTCCAGAATTCGGCTTCTTTCTTAACACTAGGTTCGCTCTGCCTACCCTGCTGTGTGCGGGATACAGCGTGAAGCTGATTTTTTATATTCATATATTGTGTGTCTGTCCGATAATTTTCAATAGCGCTACTATGACGCATATTATTAGATAGATACTGATAAATATAATAAACTTACATTGGCACTAACGCGACTGTTTAAACACAAATCGTCTCATCTTACAATCTCTCTATATAATGTAATATTATACTTAATAATAGTTTACAACACGGAATTATGAAACCTGTTTTGTTTATATATTAGAGGTTAAAGGAAAATATTATGGTATCTATCTATATTTAATATTAAAAAACTGGTTTTACGCACTAACCTCAGGAACTGTAGTCTCAATTTGAAAAACTTGTTTTTGTGATGGACAGGAGCCTTCCTCGATTAATGGACTGTAACTAAAGACTATATACAGATGAGGTCAGTAGTGGCGCAGGGGCGCAAGCGTGTGACGGTAAACGCGACAGGTCGTGGGTTCGATTCCCACTCTCATATTTTCATATCTCAATTTCTTCTCTTCGTTCTGGTTGAGGCAAATGTGAGGCAAATGACAAGAATTCGGTGGAAAGTGAACAAAAAGTAGGCTCCTTCTGCCTATCCTTCTTCATGCGGTATATAGCGGGAAGGTAAAAAAAAATTATAGGTGCAATGTAGCCTACCAAAACTGCGGCCAGAGTTACAAAATATTGAATTTATATCAAAAGTTTGAACGAACCCAAGAAGCAGATATTAACATTAATTGATTAAATAATTAATATCTCTTAAAAATATTAAGCAAAGCTATTGTGTTAATTGATTTTTCTAATTTGTTAACGTATTATTCACATTACGCGGGTGTAAAAATGGCAGGGCCAAAATATAAAATACCTACACCTAACTCGATTACCGTGAGTCCGTCGTGGCTTCATTCCTTGTGGTAACAAGATAAGCGCGGCGTTGAGATCCGCCAACTCAACGTCGCTGTGTCGAAAATGCGGTAAAGTTAAAAATTTAATCCGATTCTACTAAAGTCAGTTTAGAATTGTAATAATATTTATTATATTTTTTCCAGATATTTAGAAGACGTAGAATCAGCTGGAGTCCAAGGCCTTAGATTTACTCCACCGGAAGACGTCTTCGCCAACGACGAACATAACAAGTGCTTCTGCCCCGCCGGCCCCCCCTGCGCGCCCAATGGACTGTTCAATGTATCACTTTGTCAGTACGGTACGTTGATTTATTTGGTTTGTTTATATATTTGAAAAAAAATACAAAAATTAAAATATGATACGAAAGGCCTATTATTGAACTGTATTGAGGAAAAAAATCACGAGCGCAGGAGACCCACCAGTCGAGCTGTATTTGAAAATTTTAATATATAGACTACAATTTATGTGAATATTTTGTATAATATTATTATAATATAACCATAAATTTAAACGTAAGAGCTGCCAGTATTTCATAGATCTTTTAAGAAGGCCATATGAACGAAATATCAGAGTAAAATCTAGAAAAAATAAATATATTTTTTGTGAATTACATTAAATTATATCTACATATTTATAAGAGTTAACAAAAAACGAACAATTGAATTATATACTAATTAACAATATAAATTTCAATTGTTTGTTTTTTTATATTCATTAAAAAAACATTTTTTTACTACAACACTACAATACTGTAATGCTACCTTTTTTTATATATTATTACAAAATAAAAAAATAAATTTAATTAAAAATTACACAACACTTATTTTATAAAACTGAAGAATAAGTTTGGTTAAGTGCTCTAATCTCAAAAACCAATGGTTTGAATCGTTTACCAAGAAAGGTTACATGCTATATTATTATATGACGTCGAATCGATTCGCTATAACCTACAGTACCTGCACTCGGAGCTACCTCCAGCTCTTAGTATGAGTCACGTTACTTGTGAACAACGAGTAGCTACTTCCTTTCCTTTCCTTATTCGAATTTGCTGACAAAGTCGTTGTAATGAAGCTCTTTCATCTCAGAAGATATAAGAAAATAGAGAAAAAACTGAGAAAGAGATAATAAAGTTTGAATTTCATTTCTTATCATTCTCATCTAATCTTGTCTAAGCTGTAGAACATATTGTATGTACGTAACTAATTTATAATGTTTTGAATGTGAATGAAGGCTAATAATATTAACATTGTTTACAAATTAAAGAATTATATGAAATTAATTTAAACTATTTGTCTCACCGAAAATGTATAATATATATAATTTGAAAAAAAAAACAGTGTCACGCTGTAGCACGTATATAGCAGGCTTACAATTTGCGAGACACCGGACGTCTAGAGTGACAGAGCTCAACGCCGCGGTAAGTTCTAAATTTCCTAACTTAAAACATGTTATTTTTACAGATTCTCCCATAATGCTATCGTTCCCCCACTTCTACTTGGCTGATGAGAAGCTCCGCGCGGCGGTCGAAGGCGTATCTCCTCCAGACCCTGAAGCGCACAGATTGTTTATTGATATACAACCTGTAAGTTTACATACATATGTATGCCTAGTTAATATTCAGAAATATATATTTAAAAATCAAGATTTGATTTTGGATGTTAGCCTTTTTGTTGTTTTCAAATCGTCGTTCGAACCTTTAAAGTGTTATTTAGAGGGTGATTTTTTTTTATCGCATTAACAGTCCGACGTCAAACCTCTGAACCACGACGGCCTCTCTTTAATACCTTTATATCTATTAGCCAAATAACCAATTAAAACTATAAATATAACATTTGTTTACTTCGGAACGACTTGGGAATATCTAATATTGATACTAGAGATGTGTGTCGTAGGACTATTTTTCAAGTATTATCCAAAGAAAAAGAAATATATACCTTACAATAGTCAAAAATAAGGACCGTATGTTCATAATTTGTAGTAAATCAAACGAAATATACTTTATAAAAAAATCTACGTTGCTGTTTTTATAGAAATTTTATACATTTTCTAAATGTGTGAATGAATGCATTATACAATAAATATTTTAAAAATTCCATATAAAAAATTCCATATAAAATAGTTATTATCAATATATCTTCTCAATTTACAGGATATGGGAACAGCTATAAGAGCCAGAGCGAGGATTCAGATCAACTTGGCGGTGTCTCAAGTGGTGGATATAAAGCAAGTGGCCAATTTCCCGGATATCGTCTTCCCTATACTTTGGTTTGAGGAGGTGAGAAATTTATAGCTTTTTAGCAATTATTTAATTCTATTTTCACATTATTTTTATTATTTTATCAAATCACAATGTACACGTGGAAGTTATGGTAACTTTTTCAATTTTATTTTTAGCTTAGGTAAATGAAACCTTGTCTTAACGTTAAGACACCGTTACCAACATACCGTCCAATTTTCGAGACATTGCGTGTTGAGTGCCGTAACTCAACACCGCGCTTAATCTTCTTACCTCCAAAATTGTTCGGTGGTAGTTGAGAACGGAGTATCTTAACACCGTATGTAACGTATTTATAAACCGCTCTTAACTTTGAGATCTATTTTGCTTGAGATGCTGTTTTCATTCATAAATTTTATAATTTATAAATGTATATTATTCTATCAATGAAAATGACATCTTAACAACGCTGTCAAAATTGAGATTGGTTTATAAATACGAACCTAGGTTCCTTCTGTCTACCGTGATATTTAAAATGTAGTCGAATGGACATAAAGAACAGCTGTTATCAAATATTTATATTATAAAATATGAGGCCAGTCGTGGCGCAGGGGCATGAAGTATGACTGTAAACGCAACTAGTTGTGGGTTCGATCCCCACTCGAGAAAATGAAATATTTATTTAAATTTATATTTCCGTTTCTATGCTCTGGCTATAATCTACTCGACACCAGACGAAGAGTGACGAGAGAAGCGCGACGTTGAATTCCGCCACTCAACACGCAATGCCTCAAGAATTTAACGGAAAGTGGGGAACGGAGTGTCTTAATACTAACTTCCCTCTGCCAATCCTGCCGCGTGCGAGATACAGCGTGAAGCTGATTATATCTATAATATATTGTATCCATTTTAAAATAATGTGCATTAAGTCTTTAATTTTATTTCGTTCTTCTTTTTATTGTTACTGTGCAATATTATCATCATTTGAATAAGTTGTGTATACATTGTGCCACTGCGCCATAACGGCAGCCGACATTTTATACTTGCTGTATAATAACATATTATTTTCTAATATTTTATATAACATTTCTTTGTTCCATTTTTTTCTAAATATTTTTCCATTATTTTGTAGGGTATAGACGAGCTCCCCGACTCTATATCGTCAATGCTCCGCCTCGCAAGCAAGGTGCCGCCGATCGCGCGCGCCGCTCTCGGATGGGGGCTGTCCGCGCTGGGCGTGTTGCTGATATTACTTGCTGTTACTTGTTTGATAAGGTTGGTTAATAACTGATAAGATCCTTAGTTGCAGTGCTAAGTCCCAGATTTGTTTTCAAGCTTCACGCTGTATCCCGCATATGCGATAAGTCTCTCTACCTACCCCGCTATAAACTAAGTGTTAAGTAAGACACTTTAACATTTTATTTCAAAGGGTTATTCCACATTTAAGAAAGAAAATTTTATACATTTCCAAAACATGTAAGACACTCTTTTCTCTACATATCGCCAAATTTTTGTGGTCACGTCAGGAGTAACTAAATTCAACATCATACTTTGTATACCAGAACGACTAAATAAAAATTCTTTAAATATACCTATTCCTCAAGGTTTCTCTAATAGTTCAATAGTTTTAATAGTTCATCTAATAGTTAAAACCCCTATGCCCACGCACAACGTTTTTGGCATCTGCATCGGCAAAGATCTTGTAATTTTTCATACCATGGGAATAAAGGATCACCAAACATTAAATAAAAATGAAATTAGATCTAGGACATACTAACTAGTAATTATTTACTACTTATTGTTCTTTATTTACACCAGACATTGTCACACTGCATTACGATGGCTTATTTTTTTTGTTTACCTTATGTTTAAATATATTATTCTTAATTTCAGATCATCTCATCGCCAAAGCACCCTCAGGCTAGAAGGCCACGCCGTAGCGAAACCACCGCCAGCAAAAACACCAAGCAAAGAAAATGGATACGAACTAAACAATAGAAGATAACATGTAAAAAAACAATAATTATATTATATACATTTCTTTAACCTTTGTAACCGTTTTGTGACAATATAATTTTTTTTTTACTGAAACCTACCTTTCTGTACCAAATATTAAATGACAGTTATTCAAAATATTTCCTTTATATATGTAATCTGCATTTTAAAAAAAAATATGTCAAAAAATGGTTACAAATATTATTATTTTTAACTTTATTATTAGTTTTTAAAGGTTCTATATCAAATTATACGTTTTTTTTATTATAATAATTATAATAATGTTTTGAATCCACATGATTTGTAATTAACATTTATTTTGGCGGGGAAAATGACATTGACGTAAGATTTTTTATAGCATTTTTACTCGTATAGGAAAACCACCTTGACAGATTGTAGTGTTTTTTTTAGATCGATAATATTTGTTTATTTTTACAATACATTAATACAATGTATTAAAAAAACAACTTGAAAATATTAATTTACAATAGCTGAAATATCTAAATAAGTTTTAATTTGTAAAACATTTTTACGTTGAAAATCTTCTTATATTTTAAAGAAATAATTTTAGAAGATATTTTGATAATTGACTTTAACTACATTTACAAAGATAGGCTAGTCGTGGCACTGGGGCACAAGATACCCTGCTTTGTACGGGATACAGCGTGAAGTTAAAAAAATCTACATTTAAATTTCAATTTATTTTCTTTCTTAAAGAGTTTATTTTTTGAAGAAAATCAGCTTACAGGTCGTCGTGTTGCAGTGGAACAGTGCCTGAGTGTTAACGCGATGTATTTTGATCCTCACTCCAGGGGAATGATTATATTTAAAATGTCGATTCCTGCTCAGAGAAACAAAGCATAATGTTGAGCCGTAGACCATCTAGTCCACTATGTCTCGAAAATAGGCAGTGCGTGCAAAACAGACTGTTTTAAGGGAAGTGCCTCCCCTGCCTGCCCTATTCGGGATGCAGCTTGAAGTCGACTTAAACAAATATTATCGATCAATAAACAAATTGAAATAGTTTATATTATTACAATATAATTAGTTCATTCTTTTTTTGTATTTTAAGACGATTTCCAACGAATGTGATAACACAAATTTAAGATTCGAACAATTTTTTATTAGTTTTATAAAAATTTACATTCGGATTTAATTAGAAATGACTGTTTTTTGTGTAATCTATAAATATTTTTCATCTTCAATCGGGCTTCGAGTTGCCATTTTGAAAATTCTCGGCTTTATAGAAAATTTTTAAAATATACATTGAGATGGGGATATTACTTTCATTTATAATAACGCAACTTACAAATAAATTATTACATAAAAAAACTACATTTACATGACAACAGATTAAAAAGACTCGCTTGTCTACTGTCACTCACAAATTAAAAATTAATGTGACATTCAATGCTTGACCCATTTTGATGTGATTTGTAAAATAATATAAAAATATTTACCGATAGACTAGTCTATATCCGTCCTTAGGTTTAGGTACTTAACTCTTTTTACCATCACTATTTTTTTTAAGTTTTAAATGTACGGAGATATGGTCTTTAGCTAAGTTAGTCATATTTAAAGTTTATTTTTTTAATTATTCGTAATTTCTGTTACCTGTTTTACGCATCACAGCGATTTTTTTTACATATTTTCTTTTTTTTTCTTTGTGATAGTTATTATAATTTTGAAAATTTTTTATGAATACAATAAATATTGAATATTAATATATACAACGTCTTATAATTATTATGGGCGCGTATTTTTTTTAAACGTGTATTTTGACTATGATTAGATGAGATTCTACCCAAAAAGACAATATTAAAGTTGATTTCTTTTTTAATAATTGATATTCATAGTAATTTTAAGTCGATAAACAAACTCTTATTCTTTTCTTAGACTGTTTTTATGACAAAAAAATATTTTGTTATAAATATATAAATTGATAAATAATTTTATTATTTTAATTTTGGGTGCTTTTGACTAATGTGAATTAAGAAAATTGGAAACAATCGTTCTTGATTTTTGTATATTCTGGCAACACTCTTTTATATAATAAATATTGTTTTTTACAATGTTCTATCATATGCATATTATTATTTCAGTACTGTGTTGCCATCACCTACAATTTGCTCAAAATCGTTAGTTATTTAACGCATGTTCTTGTGGACTTAATAAGAAATGTAAATAAATGAATAAAGGTGTAAGATATATTATAAAAAAACTTGTTTTATTTGTATTATATGTATATTTTAAAATTATACATATCTATTGGCATTTCTAAGTATGTGCTATTTTTTTAAAATCCTAATGGAAATAAGTTTCCCATAATTAAAAATAACATAAACATCAAATGTACAAATCTATAATCTTAAATCCATCCATCATCATCCATCTTTCCAATAGAATTTATTTTAAAATTTACTCAATTTATTTCAAAATGTGCGTAACATTTTGAAATAAATTGAGTAAATTTTACACCTTGAAATGTAAATGATTACAAAAAATATTTTATTTTTATTTATTTATTTTTTAGCTGTACTCTGTATCGGGCAACCTCCAGCAATGGCAAAACATGATGATATTTTTTAAAACCAGCGTTAAGTAGTGGCTTTATGCCACTGCGTTTCGCATTAGGTAATGCCGGGCTCCGGCGCCCAATCCCCACTCCTCCTTGGAGTTTGATTCTTTTCACAGTACCGCGCTATACACAAGGGAAACGAGGCGCTCCTTGGCAACCACACCCTTAACGTGGACAACCCCTACGTGTATCAATGAGATGTTAAAGGATTTTAACATATGTACGAGTACGTTGCTATGCTGGTTTAAGTTAAGTTTATTTATCTTCTGTTGAGGTCTCATTCGAGAATGTTTCCTTATTGAGTGAAAGAAACCTGGTTCAATTTTATACCTAGAAGATATATGTTTCCGCCTTAAATACTAAGAAAAACCCATCCGTCGTGTCACCAGTTTTCGAGAATACTCCTCTTAAAGCTGCACCCAGTATCAACCAACACATTGCGCCTTAGCATTATGAGTGACTGCCAGTGTCGGAATCATCTGGAAAGCAAGGCCTTTTCTCTTTACCATATAGCCCTGTCGCTGCTTCCTTTATACAATTCTTAAGGTTCTGCCACTTCAATACTTCCAGATTCGGTGCTATCTAGCTTCTTAGAAACTTTTTCTTGATACTCTTCTCAAATCGGTGGATCTTGAAGCTTCCAGCTTCTTATGCGATAATTCGAGCTTCCCCAAGTTTGGATTCCATATTCTAACAACGACTAGATAGTGGTCTGTTCCCAGCTCAGAACCCCTAAACACTCGCGTATGCGTGTCCATAACTTGGCTTCGAACATGCTGATCCACTAGGAAAAAATCAATCATACTTTTCCCTTCTGCTCATTTCTATGTATACATATGAATTTATTTGTGGTCAAACATCGTATTTTCCACAAACAAATTCCTTTCCTTAAAAATTTCCAATATAAGCTTTCACTTTCAAGTTCACATCTACAATGTGCAATTTATATATATATATATATATATATATCGGGTCGGAACTGCGCGAAGCGGTTATGAGGGAGTGCTAGTGACAAGAGAATAAATGAGATTAGAAAGCTTTAATTGGAAATGGCGTGAATAGAAATATTTTTAAATTTTAAGTCACATTTTTACAATGTTCCTGGCTTTAAATATGAAAACAAATTTTATAAAATTGCACATTGTAGATGTGAACTTGATTGATTTGAATTATAAAATTTGAAAGTACTGTTAAAAAATTATATTGATGATGTCTACAACTTATTACTGAATATAATTATGTTAAATAATTTGTTTCAGTAATAAGTTCAATAATAAGTTGTATAGACATCATTTTATAATGTTATTTATAGAGCTACCAGGGTATTACTTCCATAAATCCACAGATTTTTTTAGTTTAGTTATATTGTTAATATAGTACTCCATCAGTCGTGACCTATAATATACCTTTTATCTCATGGTTCCGTGATTAGGGTATACTGTTAAGGCACTCCGTTCATGTTATGCACGAGAACCCATAATGTTTTTTTAAGTTCTGGCTTTAACGGGCGGAGTTTAACGTCGCGGAATGTTTGTTTCTTGTTAGAGCGGGAAAATACAAATAATTTATTCTTACGAGTACGTATCGAACCCATTACTATTTCCAGCAGCAAATTACTTCTGTATACAGTATACATGTTTCATTGTACATTTCTTCATATAAGAAAAACTTAGCGAATTAATTCTCATTTCTATGTTTTTTATTGAGACATTNCATTGCAAATAAGCTATGACAGAGACTTTTTTTCCACCTTTTTATCTTTACACTGTATCCCGCACATAGCAGGGTAGGCAGGGGGAACGTGGGAATCTGTTAAGACACTCGATTACCATTAAGTCACTTCCGTCCCCACCTCCCGCCGAATTCTGGAAGCATTGCTTGTTGATGTCAGACTTTCTACGACACATTGCAAATAAGCTATGACAGCTTCAAGTAGCGGTAAAATATTTTTTCGTAGCTTATCCCCCATACAACAGAATAGGAACAGAGGATCTAGTGTCAAAACACTACGACCTCTACATTCTGCTCGACTTCGAGACATTGCGTGTTAAACGGCGTAACCTAACGCCGCATTTTATCTCACTAAAGCGGGAAAACAAAAACAATTCATTCCCCACATTGGGATCAAGCCCAACAAGAACCAACCTCGCTTCCCCGTCTTCAATATACATACGCGAAGCGGTCAGACAAAAGAAGTCGAGGTCTCTGATTTTGCTTATATTTTAATATTTTAGACTTATATAGTCCTCAACACAACTGCATTATAGTTTTATAGTACAGTGTTTAGTTTAGGGGGTTTCTAGTCATGAGCGACTGGTGGACATGCACACTTTCAAAGCTTAATATCAAGTATTAATAAGTGACAAATAAATTAATAAAGTAGGTCTATTCCACATAGATTCCTCATTAAATGAGCTTTTTAATAGTATTTTAGTTAAACAAAATGATTGAATTTCTAATAAAAAAAAATGGTGTTCGCCCCTATAAATAGAAAATTAAAAACTGCACTATAAAAATATTGTGCAATTGTGTTGAGGACCCATACACACCTAAAACATAACATATAAAAAAAATATATAAAACTAAAATTGTATACCTCGACCTATTTTACCTGTCCGCTTTACGTACAATGCCCCATATACAATATTATTAATTTTTATTATAAAAAAATACTATAATTATTACTAAAATTTGTACAGTTCGCGCGCTAATTGAATGGAGTCGGGGGCCTGGGTGAGAAGCACACGTCCCGCACCGTTGTACGCCTGGAGTATACTGCTGTCCTTTACGAGTCCTGCACGCGTATCGATACTTTATAATATATGGAAACCGCGTTTTTTTGTTGTTTTAATTTAAAAAAAATACCGATTATGATACGTCAAGTAATATTAAAAAACCATGTCTTAATTCATCACCAAACACGGAATATGGCGAAAAATGTTTTAGGGAAGTGCATTGAAGAAAAACAGAAGAATAGTTTGACCTGCACTAAAGAACAATGCTTTTGACAGAGCCATCGATTATTCTCTAGTGTTTTTAAACGAAAACTGGCTGCTATTCTAAAAGAAGCCAAGCACAGTGCCATATTTTGTTCGCGATCTAAAAAAGGAAAGCCACATACGTAGCAAAAAAATTGTTCCAACTTGCCCCAAACTTCTGAGTGTTATTAAAGAATTGCTCCGTATCACAGGTTTGGTTCACTTTGAACCATGAGAAATGATGAATGAATGAAAATAGTTCATTTTATGTGATTGTATTGCATTAATTCGGGAATAAAACGTACAAAATAGAATAATAAGAAGGCATGGTCATATTGTTGTCCGACTACCAGCCTGTATGCCACAATGGTAATTACAAACTATCTTTAAAAATGTTAAAAAAATAACTGGAGATGGCACTTAAAAGGATTACACAAGAAAACTCGCGTGGATTCGACGACCACGTTATACGATTAGATGAAAGTTATTAGCAAAAAATGGGTTAATGGAAGACGACATCGACCAATTCGTGGTTCGTGATTTTAATCAAAAGTATGGTTCTAGTTTGGTTATATTGTTATTAATAAATAATGATCACTATTCAGATTTTTAATTTCAAAATTTATATAAATAAGTAACTGACTGAGAGACTAAATAAATTGAAAATTAATAAGGCATTTTATGTTTCCTTTTAAATTATCGATACGTCACAACACTAGCGCATTCCTCAAAGCTGCAGTCAACACGCGCGCACTGTACATATATAGATACAATTCTAAAAATGCGAATATTAATTATTTGTTCGTATTAACTCCGCTGTCTTTCTTTGGTTTCTGTACGAACCATACAAATGACCCAACATAGGAACGAACCTGCGACCTGATTCCAAAATCTTAAGATATCTTAAGACTTTTTCGTTTAATTTGTTGTATCTCGAGATATAAGTATTTTAAAACTTAGCTTTCTTATTTTTTGTATCTTCAGATACATTGTTACTATATCTTCTTTTTATGTTCTGCGTTCGTATTATCGGTATAAGATTCGATTTGTTAATATTTAATTTAATAAGTTTGTTGTCGATAATTTTGACATTTTTCGAACTACCTTCCAAAATAAAACTTTGTGGTGGCATATTGCCAGAGTTCATAATTTTAACTTTAATTTTATTATTAATGTCACTTATAGAAGGTTTTTTTTTAGTTATTTTCTCGATTTTTTCGTCGCCATTTTCATTTCTAACTATAATATAATCACTAGCATTCTTATTTTGTTTCCCATCAGAGTATTTTAAGGAAGAGATTTCATTCACTATAAGCATAGACAAATCTTTTATAAAGAACTCTGTCAGTAGAGTATTTATGTTGTGTCCGGATGAATTATCTATAGATGGATTAGCGCCATTTTTCACTAATATCTCTATAGTTTTCATTAAATCTGGAGATACTTTCGTGTGGTCGTTGGAATCTGCAATAATAAATGAAATTCAAAAGAAATAATGATTAAACTAGAATTTTTAAATATTTTTAAACATTTTTTAAAGTGTTATTCCACACTTAGGAAAGAAAGATACTTATTTAGAAAACGTATAAAAATTTGAACCGAGCGGGACTCGAATCCGCGCCTCCTGGAAACCGACCAGGCGCTCTGACCACTAAGCCATACGTCGCCATACCTAGTCGGTTTCCAGGAAGCGCGGGTTCGAGTCCCACTACTTTCAAATTTTATACGTCTTCTAAATAAGTATTAGAATTTTTAAGTCTATGTGGGAATGAGAAGTTTTAAAACGACGAAAACGCACAGGTGTTATATATTCAAATATATTCAAATTACAGAAGATCAAGATGTAAGAACGCAATTGTAATTAATATAAAAAAAACTTACCTCTACATTGTATACAAGCGGCCGCAGTAGCTAGATACAATGCAGTATCACCGCTAGCGGGGTTTTTCATATTAACAGAGGTAGGTGCGGCTTCGACTAATAGTGATACATTTTCATATTTCGCATTTTTACTTGCTATCATTAATGGAGTATATCCTGGGAAAAGAAAAAAATATCCCTGCATCATAATAGAAATAAATATGGAAGGAATGTAGTTTAAAGTTTAATTTCAGTGGATTTTTTAAAGTAAATTTTACTAATATTATATTATAAATTAGTGAATGGGTAAAGATGAATATTTGTACCACTTTCACACAATATTAATGAACGAATTTAAATGAAGCTTACAGTAGTATAGCTTATACGTCATAGTAACACTTAGACTACTATTATGTAGACTACTGTAAACTATAATCCTATATGCGAAATAGATCAGGAAACTAAAAAATAAGACATCAATAACTCACCAGAATTATCATAAGTACTACATAATTCATTTAATAATATTGATGAAAGTTTTTCGTCATTTTTATCCTCCATTTCAGGGCTCCAAGTATGACTATCCCTTAGGATTTCCCTAAAATAATAATAAAAATATTTTAAAAAATATTTTTGTTGTATATATAAGATAAGATAGCAGGGTGTCCAGAGGAAACCTGGAAACTTAGGCCTGTATTTATAAACCAATCTATAGTCTGAGATCGATGAGATCTTTAAATGCCGTTTTCATTAAAAAATTATATATCTATGAATGAAAATGGCATCTCAGGATCGATCTCAGACTTGAGAGTGATTTATAAATACGGGCCCTAGTGTTAAGATACTTCCGTTTCCACTTTCCACCGATTTTTTGAGGTATTGCATGTTGAGCGGCGGAACTCCACGCCGCGCTATTCTTCTATACCAGAAGAAGAAAATGAAAATATTAAATATGTCATTCCCCAGAGTGGGAATAGAATTAAAAAGCGTCGCGATTAGTCACATGCTAGTGGTACCTGTACCACATTACTGAACAGTGGCGCCACTGTTAGCGCTTGGGTTCGCCTCTCACTCGGGAAAATGAAATAATCCCATTGACCCGGTCTAGTAAGAAAAAGCGCCTACCCTGCTATATGGTAAAAAAAGAGAATTTATATTTAATAGATATTAAGGTTAAAAGTTTGTTGGGCTAAACAGAGGAACTATTGAACCGAATTGAAAAATTATTTCTACGCAGTATAGTAGTCCATTTATCTATAGAGGAGAGGAAAGCCATAGACTATATAACATCTCGTTAATAGTTTCGATGTAATCCACTGTTCCTGCGGTCAGTTACTTCACGCACTTAGCGTGTGTCACCACCTCAACCTAAATGTTAAGACACTCTTCCACATTTTCCAATAAATTTTCGAGCTATTGTGCGGGGGAACACGACGCCGCGCTTTCCTCTGTTATGAGGGCAAGAAAATTAAAATATTAAACAAATCATTCCCTAGAGTGGGAATCAAACCCTTAATACTATATAAAAAACTAATAATGATCCTCACCTTGCATTACTCTTACAATATGCAAGAACTGCCTTCATATTTTCGGAAGACACTTCGGCAGCCAAATGTAGACTATTCCTGGATTCATCATCGTGGATTAAGGGATCTGCGCCATGTTGGAGTAAAATTGTTGTGCATTTTGGTCTATTATGCTGCAGGGATATCTGGAGTGCTGTCTGGAAAGTATTTTTTGTTTATATGAATTCCCTGCCCGATCATTTATTTTTAGACACTCCTTATATGACCAAAAGAAACTAAAAACTCGGTTGTATACCAACAAGTGCTACATGTACGGTGAACAAGTGTAAACCAAGTTCACTTGTAAATAGATTTCCATGGACATATCTACAGATAGATTAGCTTTGCACAGCTTTGTACATGTTCGTGTAACTTGTTTTTTTNGCCCCCCCCCCCCCCCCGCCCACCTTCTTCCTACGCCCATGAGTTTTACTTGTCTTTAGATCTTCTAGATCAGGGGTTCCCAACCTTTTCTTGGTCAAGGACCACTTTTATATCATCCTTGGTAGCAGGGACCACTACGCATGTAGATATAATAAAAATTAACTGTGATAATTAAACAGAAACTTCACCTCACCGTCCTCAGTCATAAAATTAAAATCGTTCGCGGACCATATTTAGGCTTCTGCGGACCACTGGTGGTCCGCGGACCACTGGTTGGGAACCACTGTTCTAGATGAAGAGCAACTGCACGAATTATTAAACGCAATATCGATTCCGCTTTAAAAGTATCTATTATATTTAAAAGTGCCTTTGGTGTGTCTCATTATCAAATACTGATTTTACGACTGTGTGACAACTTTGAAAGAATACAAACACAAATACATTACATAACAGAAAAATCAGTATTAAGTAATAAGAGTTTTAAAGTAACAAACTTAATATAAACATAAAAAAATGTTCTTATACGGACACCAAATTTAGGCCATCTGATACTGTTAGGTTTTAGATCTGTTACTAGATTTAGTTAAATCAAGTCTTTTTCGTAACTTCAAAGACTGCATCGCCATTTTAAAACTTAATATTTACAAATATATATTTAACGTTACTTAAACTCTAAATGACATCTTTGAGAATATCAGATCATATATATTTTCTTTGTAACCATATCATTATTTTGCTGAAATTTAGAACCGATATGACGGAATTGTTTTATTACTAAGAATTTTGAATGGGGAAAAACCTCTAACATCCCTGAGTGAGAATTATTTATGGATTCTTCCTAATAGAAGGAATATCAATATTTATATTATAAATATTTTTCTGTTGATACTATACTTCTGAGAGATTGAACTATTTTTTTCCTCGGTATGGTAAGAAAACAAAACGCGGCGTTGAGTTCCGGCAGTTAACACGCATTATCTCGAAAACAGGGCGGGGCTTAGGGAACGGAGTGCCTTAAAACTAGGTTCCCTCCGCCTAACCCTAGTATACAGAAGAGAGCTATGCTATGAAGTTGGAAAAGTCCATGTTTAGTAATACCTTAGTAATGACCATATAATATTTGAAATTAAGTTTTTGGTAAAAATAAATATATATTTTTGTATGAAAAAAAAAATAAATAAATAAAAATAGGAAATATAGTATACTGTGATATGTCGCTCATGTGGTGCTAAAATTATGTAATTGCACTTTATTTTAGAAAAAAAAGCAAAAGGTAAAAAAACTAAATCATTTGAAATGAATATAATTTAACTATAATCATTCCTCGAGGTTGCTTTTACAGGCAGGACGTTGTGCCATCGGGGTATTCCCCTCTTTTACACGGGGAACACTAAAACGCGGTATTTACAAAACATTTTTCAAGCGAACGACACAAATGTTTTCCTTAGTAACAATCGAATCAAATCAAATTCTTTGAATATTTCGTGTATCATAACTTCGTCATTAGCATAGCATAAAGTGCTATCTATAGTGATGACGATGATAGTGTGATGTGTTGTGTGATGATGATAGTGAATTCGGCAGAATGTGGAGTCTTTTTTAATGAGAACGGACTACAGTAGTTAGATTGTAGTTAGGAAGCTGGTATCTATTTCTAACACGCTTTTATAAGGTCGTAAGCAAAGTTGCGGACGGCGACCATGGGCGAATTTATTTTCGAGGTAAAGCGCCGAGTTCCGCCATTCAGCGAAAAGTGGGGAACGGAGTGTCTTAACACTAGGTCCCCTCTGCCTACCCTGTTGTGTGCGGGATACAGCGTGAAGCTGATTTATTTTTTAAAATGATAATAAATGGCATCGTGTCGCATTTGGGCATCTGGCTTCAATTGTGACAGTTGTACGTTCGAGCCTCATTTGGGGATGTAATTATATTAATTAAATTATATTCGTTTCCCCGCTGTGAAAGGCAAACCGCAGCGTCGAGTTCCGCCACCTAATACGAAAGATAATTAAAATTTCACGGAAAATGGAGAAATAACTTTCTTAATACTACGTTCTCTCTGCTTAACCTGCCAATACCTTAAGCGAAAGACGCGTTTATCTAAATCGACCCCATTAACTTCGCGCACAATCACTTATATATCTTAAACACGTCGTAATAACTACAACGTATATACTGCATACGATACATTTATATGTATATTAGTTTATGTGTAAAATCATGCATCAACACGTGGTATTCGATACTAGTAGGTAAATTCCCTTGCAAATTGTTTATCATCGCAGTAGAATTACAATGAAAAAGATAAAATGAGTCACACGGGATACAGCGTGAAGTCAATAGCCCCCGTACTTATAAGCCGCACTCAACTCTGAGGTCGATCTTGAGACCGACCTTGAGATGCCGGTGTCATTCATATATTATAATTTATAGCATTTTTGTTTTCACGTTGTGCCCCGCTAAAGGGGCAGGTAGGAGCCTAGCATTAAGACCTCCGTCCTCCGTCCTCCACGGATCGCCAAATTTTCGAAATATTGCGTGTAGAATAGCAAAATTCAACACGGAGATTTGTTTGTGCGGGGAATTGGAAATAAATGATGTTTAAACATTACCCCGAGTGGGTATCGAATCCACAACAAGCGTGTTTCCAATTGACGCTATTCCAATATACTAAAACGACCAACGATGACGAGAATGAATAAATATTTTATTTAAATATCTTTCTAAAACAAAATTATAGTGAGCTCGGAAGTGTACGACTAAATTAATGGTTGTGGGTTCATGATTGGTTTTTTTTAACGCAGTATCTATAATCTATATATGTATAAAAAATTGCAAATGATCGCTATCTGTACTTAGAGGATACATGAAAAAAAATATATTATTGGGGGCATTTATCAATATAACAGAATCAAAAATAAAGATTTCTCAAATTTTTGTCGGTTTGTATGTGCGTTTGTCCACGATAATCTCCGAAACAGCTTAACCGATGTAATTGTAATTTTCACTATTGTATTTTGGTACATTTACTAGAAGACAAAAGTAATTCAGATATAAATAATTGTGTAAGTCAAGTCAAGAACATAATGCAAAAGATATTCATTATTATATCGTTATCAAAAGATAACATAGTAAACAAAACGATGCTCGACCCCCAGAACCCTCTTTAGTGTATTTTTAATAAAATAAAAAAATATAATACTATTTTTATATTTTAACTGAATTATTTTTTGTATTTCTTTTATATATATTTTTTTTCTTTTTATAAATATTTCTAAGGGCCGTATTTAATAATGTAAGCCTGATTGTACTCTATACATAATTATAAGCGTGGTTATAGACAAATCTTAATTGCAACTAACAATTAAATATTAATAATTGATAATTTGTGAGAAAGTCACTATTAACAAATACTTTATAATTAAATAATTGTTATTAGTGACTTAACCTTAACCGCTCAAACAAATGATCATTTACTTCTTTAGAAAATATATAAAAATTTGAACGTAGCGGGACTCGAACCCACGCCTCCTGGATCCGATTAGGACACCACAGGACCGACAGGAGGCGTGGGTTCGAGTTCTGCTAAAAAAAATGATCATTTGTTAATGTAATTGTTAATTGAAATAAAAAATTCCCCAAATTCTGGTTCTAAGACTTTTTTTTTTGGAATTTTTATGTTTTCATCAAATAATAATAATCAAATAAATCTAAGCATTTAATCTATTTAATATAATAAATAAATAATCTTATTTTAGTTTAATTTATGTTTTACCTTGTTTTCTTCAGCTGGGATATCTACCGATACATTTTTGCTTTTCAACATAGCGCAATGCCTCTTTAGTAAATCGACATCGTCATTCATAACTGCTTGATGAAACGGCCTGTATATAATAAACACAAACAATATATTAAATAAAAAAGACTTAAGAATAGAGACGCGTATAATAAAAGCGACGGAGGAACGATTTTTTTTTCTTTCGTTCTGATAACAACAAGACAAAGCGCAGGGTTGAATTACGCCACTCATCAGTCAGCACGCAATGATTTGGAAATATGCGTGGGCAACGGAGTGTCTTAGGTCCTCTCTACGTACTATATGCGGGATACATCGTGAACGCGCTAACCCCAGGTACTACTTACTGTTCGTAATTTAAAGACTTATTTCTGTGTTGGATAGTCCATTTATCAACGAAGGCTGTAGTACACTTATATCATGTTAATCGTTTCAAAGCAACCCACAGTGGGATCTGACCTGTACGTACTTGTGGTCAGAGTTACCCCACACCCTAAGTGTGTCATGTGTTATACAAAACATTTCATTCCACCTTGTAAATACTGGTTAAAATTGAAAAAAAAATGAAAACACGAATAGGAATCGAACCCACAACCGTCGCGCTTACTACAGTCAGTCAGATGCTGTACCGCTGCGTCAAGATGCTCTCGATTCTTATTTATTTTATATATTTTTTTTTTAATTCGCCCATCATTATTCTAAGGCAGTTATATGTTTTATTAAAACTAATTTATAGTCTATGTTTACTTAATATTAAGTATTATTGCGACGCCATAAGATAAAATGGATATAAAATTATTATTAACTAGTGGCTCCCGCGTGGCTTCTCCCGTGTTGCACAACAACATGATATTTTTTTTTCTCATCTCAATTACTTTCGTGATCTAATAAAATTATAATTTTAAAGACAATATCCATACATTGATTGCTCATGTTTTAGCTAATTTAATAAAACACTTATTTTTCAGCAATATTGTCACATGCAACTCTTTATATTGACATCATTTTTTATTCTTGTGAAATGATTGAAATAAAACATACACTAATTGTTTTGGGTTCTATTACATTAATAAAGATCCCCAATAATATCTTTTCTTATATATATTCCATGTAGAGCCACTGTCTGTTACGATTTTATTATACATATAGATATGATATATTTCATACAAGTTTATACACATTGAAATGACAAAAAATTAGATATGACACATTCAAAATACTGTATATCAACAGGATAAACATGATATAATATAGCCTATAATAACGTTTCTCGATAATTTTCGAATTCTGCTTTTTGGTTTTGGACTATCCAATATCCAAAGCAAACATTTTTTTTTCAATTCAACCAACAACCTTCCTAAGATTAGTGCAGTCAAACAAACAAACTTTTCAGTTTTATTAGTATAGATGAAGACTCCATTATGATACAGTTGGCACATTCCTCACGGTTTGTGATAGGTGCAATGAGTAACATAATTAAGAAAGGGATACATTATAAATTATACTAAAGGGTTTGCTTGGTTAAGTACCCTAATTTCAGGAACTACTGGGTAGAATAAAAAAAATATGTTTGTGTTGGATAGTCAATTTACCAAGGAAGGTCATGTATATATTACATGACATTGACATTTTTAATGTATCTGCTTAATAATTAGTTCCCAGGTTCCCTATGCCTACCTGCTATCTGTGCGATGCAACATGCAGTTAAAAAAGCTTGAAATCTGAAGTAGCTAGTAAATTTATAATACCTAATAATAAATCTTAACCATAACCATAAAACCATATACACAAATTGAAATATGAAAATATAAATAGTAATATAATATAAAATGATATGTATATATTTCCATTTATTCACTCTGGCGTTGAGGCAAAGCATGGCATTGAGTTCCACAACTCACAACCAATGCCTCCAGAATTTGGCACTAAGTGGGGAACAGAAGGGCTTAACACTAGATTCCCTCTGCCTACCCTGCTGTGTGCGGGATATAATGTGAATTAGATTTTTTAATTTTTGTTAATTGAATTAAAGCAATTATGCTTTAATAATAATTATAATTATATCAAAGAAAAAACTTACAAATTCCCATCAACATCTCTTTGCAAGCAAAATTTCCAATCAATGTATGCTTGGTGACACGTAATTTTTTTTCTATCAGTAAAAGACAATTCTTCTAAAATTTCAGTTGATGCTAAATGAAAGATGTCTGGATTCCCTTTAATAGTAACTGACGAACCATCCAACATTGTCACATTTGTATGTGTATTCTGTATGTTTGTATGTCTATCCACAGTGTCTAAAGTAGATTTTGGATCAGTCAATAGGTCGATTATGCTGCCTATAGAAAAATTTGAACCTATGGACATATTACCAAAACTTAGATTTGATAGATTGCTGTCTTCATCTAAATTTTCAACTTCAGGCAGGCTTTTCGTTTGAGCTTCCACTTTTATATCTTCTGGTTCTATCAAACTGACAGTTTCAGGATCTATTACAACTTTTTTCGTTTGAATCTCTTTTAACATTTCGTCTTTGACTGGATAAAAGGTAAGTCTTTTACGTTTTACTTTAGTCTTGGTATTTCGTTGTTTTATTATTTCAGCACAGTGTGATAGGGCAGTTTGAGTTTCAACAGACATATATTTATTTTCAGTTAATAAAGATAGAATACCTTCAATTCTTAACTGTGGGTTTATTATAGAGCATAGCGCTGTAAACAGAGTGTCGTAGTTCTTCTGACCGATTAATTTTGTTATAGCGTCGGACGTAAGTTCGATATTCCTACCGTTTGTAAACGTAGCAACAGTACGACTGCTGCATTTTATAACATTTAATTTATTTATTACAAGTAAGTTAGGGTATTTCCCCTGTAAGAAATCGTTTTCGCTTGCCTTGTATATGACATCCTCCTTATATCCGCTGTGTATAAAAGCTTTTTTAATAGGTATAGCAAATTTGAAGCCATCGATGTCGCTCTTTTTAATATTAAACGGTAGTTTACTTATTTTTATCACTTTCTTAGCTTGTTGTGTTGTTTCTGTTCCTGACATATTGCACTACTTTGTGTAGTATTATTTTCCACAAACTTTAAAGTAATTTTAACGGTTATTTAGTGTGTTTTAGGAACAAATTTTCTAAGTAATACAATAATATGCTGGAATTAAAAGTTAATTTCCAGGGCTTTCCCCTCACAATCAAAACATACTTTATTGACACAGATTAGCTTCATGTGTGATATTTTTCACAGATAAGTAATCACATATTTTATTTTAGTTCCAAAATAATTCGCTTGAAGCGCTAGAGTAGTAGTTTTATATTAAGTAATAAATGCGTTAGAGTAGTAGTTTTGTATTAAGAAGTAAACTGAATTTACATATAATAAATATGTATATTATATTTTTAACAATTTTAAACTCTACAATTGTTAAGTGTTATTCCACACTAAAGAAAAAAGTACTTTTTAGAAAATGTAAATGCCAACAACATAAATAAGTTGTAATAAGCGTATAAGAATTTCGACATAGGTTGATGAAAACTTATGGCTTAGCGGTCAGAGCGCTTGCATGGTTTCCAAGAGGCGCGAGTTCAAATCTACGTTCAAATTTTATTTTTATTATTCGTTTTCTAAAAAGTACATGAATATATTTAACTGTATGTTGTATTAATTTAGTTCTGTATTAGTAAAATTATTAATTTTTTATAATGATTTTATGAATTTAATTTTCGTCAATTTAATATTTTCTATGTGGCGTTGAGTTCTGCCCCTCAAAACTCTGCCTACCCTGCTGTGTGCGGGAAACAGCGTGAAGCTGATTTATTTTAATTATTAGTTTTATTACTTTATTATAGTTATTTAAATATTTTCTAAGTATTTATTGATTATAATATTTTGTAGGTGTGTATATTTTTACGAAAATTATTAATTAAACAACAATTAAAATAAGGATATAATTTTAAAGATAAAATAAGTATAATAAATCAATATCATTTAAATTTCTTTCTTAGGAATTAAATATCTCGATAATTATCTTTATTTACATACAAGTCTAGTTTAAGTAGCGGATAAATATAAAATTGCTGATTAGCTGATGTTTATTAAAAAGTTAAAAAAAAGTATGGACCACGTGTCTGTAGTGTATAGTAACTATTTTCTTTTGCAACTATACTATAGTTAAAATATATAATATTGTTAGCGAACTCGTGTAAAAGAGGGTAGATGTTGGTGAAAAAGATGATAAAAGTATTGGAATTGTGTCAATCGGGGGTAGTTGCATGTCGGCAACGGCCCTTATTGGAAGGAAACTGGTATGAAGTATTGTTAGTAGGTGACTCTTACTAAGTATAAACCAAATTGGTTAGTTTTGTTGAATGTAAATTTATAATCTCGTACTGTAAAATAAACACAAAAAGAACAAATGAATAAATTTTATTTTCAGATTTAAGAAGCTGTGTTATTTTTTAATTTTAATTAAAAATATCAAGTTATTATTTTTAGTGCTGCCATGACCAAATTGTCTCTTGGTTATTCCCCTCTGATAAATATTTAGGAAAAAGCTAGATAGATATACTGTTTGGCAATAACCGTTTAATTGATAATCAATGTAAATTTAAATGCGTAGAAAACATATTGTGACAAGATTACCCTAAGCCTGGCCGCACACACACAATATTATTGTCAATTCTATATTGCCAATAATATAATATTGTTCAATATATGGACACTAGTTACGAGGGTTGCAATTGGAGGGTTAAGAAAATACGATTTTTTATATAAATTTATATTAATAAAATTTTTATTGAAATACATAAATTAAATCTAACTTACATATAATTGTCCTCAATGTTGGAGAAACAATATGGAATCTAAACCTAACTAAATCTGACTTAACCTACGACTTAACTATTCCACAATAGAATAATAAGTGTGGGAACAGAAGAAATTCCTTTCTCACCGGCGCTGTTCACCCGAACTCTTCCTTGTCAGCATTAGGGGTCGCAATATCGGACCATTCAAGCAAAACCGGGATTTTCGATATCGACTTCAGAAAAATCTCGGGATCCCGGTTTTTTCGATATTTTAATTTTTTGTACCAAAATTAGTAATTTTTCAAGCCTCTACTTATTTTAGAGTTAAGTTAATAGGGTATTTTTAGGCAAGTAGTAAATTAACTTATATTTACTGAATAAAATAATTTTTAATTATAATAAACAGTTTAATAATAAATCACTTTCGTAATAATAATAATAATTTGCTACAAAAAATATCTTATAGGTATATTATTTAACAACATAATTTTGCAGCGTTTTTGCAGCGATGGGTGGAATTTTAAAAGGAGATGTATGAATGTGATGACGCCTCAGTCTCAAGTAGCAGCGAAACGCTGAGTCTTGATGTAGCTGATGGCGAAATCAGTGTAAAAGAAGTTGAGAGTGCAATACGAAGTTTGAAATGTGGTAAGTCAGCGGGAGCAGATGGAGTTACTGCCGAGATGATCAAATATGGTGGGCCACGCGTCTTGGACTTGTTCTGGTTTTTGTGCAATTTATGCTGGAAATCAGGGGAGGTCCCAGACGATTGGCGAGGTGCAGTCATCGTGCCTTTGTATAAAGGCAAAGGTTCACAGATAGACTGCGCAAGCCATAGGGCTATCAGTTTGATTAGCTTAGGTAGTAAAGTTTATGCTAAAGTTTTAGCGAGAAGAATGCAAGAGAGATCTGAAAGGCTGTTGTGGGAGGCCCAAGGAGGCTTTAGACCTGGAAGAGGGTGTATGGATCAGATCTTTTCCCTCCGCATGATCACGGAAAAATTTTTGGCCGTTAACCAAAAAGTTTTCTGTGCTTTTGTGGACTTGGAAAAGGCGTTTGACAGAGTTGTAAGAGCGAAATTATGGGAGATACTACCCCGGTACAATGTGAGCGGACCCTTGCTGCAGGCTGTAAAGTCTCTTTACAGAGATCACTCAGCCTGCGTGCGAGTAGGAGCTGGCATGTCGCCCTGGTTTGACATCCGATCGGGTGTTAAACAAGGTTGCGCCATGTCAGCTTGGTTGTTCAATTTGTATTTGGATAGCTGTCTCCAAGGAGTGAAACAAAGTGATATGGGAGTGAAAGTAGGTGACCTGAATGTGAATTGCCTGCTGTACGCAGATGATGCAGTGCTTATTGCATCATCAGAATGCGAGTTGCAGGCATTGGTCACCACTCTGAAAGAAGGGTGTGAATATAATGGTCTAAGCCTCAATGTGAATAAGACAAAGGTTCTGATTTTTGAAAGAGATGAAGAAAGGACGGAATGTAAGATCAGTGTAAATAGTAAGATATTAGAACAAGTGAATGAAGTGGTATACTTGGGAAGTATGTTCAGTAGAGATGGAAGATACGAGATGGATGTGGAAAGGCGTATTGCTGCCGGTAACAAGGTTAACGGAGCCTTAGCTGCATTGATGAGACGGCGAAACGTCAGCACAGCTGCGCGTTTGGCCGTACACAATGCAGTTTTGGTACCGACTCTGTTATACGGCAGCGAAACGTGGGTATTACAGAAGAAGAATGAAAGAAAGATGAATGCTGTGGAGATGCGATCTCTTCGTAGGATATGCGGAGTCAGCTTAGCTGATCGAATCCGCAATGAAGAGGTACACAGAATGGCAGGTACTAGCGAGGATGTCACGGTGAGAATGAAGAAGAACGTGCTCAGCTGGTTTGGGCACGTCGAACGAATGAGTGATGAAAGAATGGCAAAAAAGATTTATGATGGAAAAGTGAGCGGTAAGAGAGGTAGGGGGAGACCTCGGTTGACCTTCGAAAACACAGTATCAAAGATACTGGAGGAAGGTCACGTAAAAAGCATGGGGACCCCCCGGAGGGCATGTATAAAGAGATTCATGACAGTGGACGAGGCGAAAGAGGTATGTAGAGAACGTAGCGTTTGGCGCTCCGTTCTTTCTGACTACCCCGCTAGGGATAAAGCGTGAAGTTAGTTATTTAACATATATATATGAGGCCAGTCGTGGCGCAGGGGCACAAGGTGTGACTGTAAAACCTGGTTGTGGGTTCGATCCCCACTCGAGGAGATGAAACTTACTTAAATTTATATTTCCATTTCTTCGCTCTGGTGTCGAGGACAAGCGCGGCGTTGAGTTCTGCCACTCAACACGCAATGCCTCCAGAATTCGGCAGAAAGTGGGGAACGGAGTGTCTTAACACACTAGGTTGCCTCTGCCTACCCTGCAGTGTGCGGGATACAGCGTGAAGCTGATAATATCATATTAATCAATATTAACGAAAAACAATAATGACACCTGGAACATCGACGGGCAAGAATAGCGTGCAACAACGACATGCAACACCGACGTGCAACAAAAACGCGCAACAACGACGCGCAACGAGAACATACGGTATTCGTGCGTTCGTTGGTCGGGCCGGTCAAACTCGGTTAATGTCGTAAAATTCCGAATTTTGAGGAAAACTCATCGCTTACTTTTGCCGATGTCTAATGATCATTGTATATCTTAAAGAAGCCTGAATTTAATAGCAGGCATGTTTTAATTCGAATAACTAATTTTTAACTTTCTAAAATCCGAAAATATCGAAAATCCCGGTTTTTTGTAAAATTAAAACCGGGATTTTTAAGACCTATATTTGGTCCGATATCCCGGGATTTTTGAATCCCAGGATCCCGGATTGCGACCCCTAGTCAGCATTTTGTGGCGCTCGGCCGCCTGTCAGACGGACATATTATAATATTAAATAAATTTTCCGCCTGTGTCACCGAGCGCTATATAACACACTACACAATATTATTGACAATATTTCGTTGTAAAATTTAACACAGTCGTTCAGTAGCTTTAATTGTATACGTACGTGTTAAGTCTAAAATGGATAGAAAGAAGAAGTAAGACGCTTACTTTAAAAAAAGAAAATAAAAAAATATATCCAAATCTGAATGAGAAAAAAAACTGAGTTTAATCATTTCAATATTATTAGTGACCTACAACTAACAAAGGTCATTCGTGGCCCAGGGGCACAAAGTGTGACTATAAAGGTCGTGGGTCCTATTCTCGAGGATTAATGAAATATTTAATATTTTCATTTCTTCCCTCTGGTGTCGAGGAAAAGCGTAGCGTTGAGTTCCGCCACTAAACACGCAATGCCTCCAGAATTCGGTGGAAAATGGGGAACGTGGCAAAGGTATTGTTACCAACGAACCACTGCTTAATACCATGGTGAAAAATGTTAGTCACTTTATTAAGGTAATTAATAAAATTATATCCTAAGGCTCCCTCTGGCTATCCTGTCGTGTGCGGCATACATCGTAAAGCTAATTTTACTAACAGAGGATGAATAATGAAAAAAATGTAAACATCGAGCTTTATTAACACACTATGTTTCTTGATTTTATCGCGATATGCTTGAATAGATGAGATGTATTCCATAGCTCTGGATAAATTTTCCTTGTTTTAAAAATTATATAATTAATTAGAAATTATATAATTAATTAGATTTTCTAGTAGAAGTCTTACACATTACAGCCAAGTATTTTATCTGATGATTAAAATCTTATTTCGTTCAAGGTCCATCATGGCTACCCAACAACACAAAACATTTTGTAGTTTATAATCATGATTAATTTATTACTTAGTTGCAAATACTAGTCTACGTTGGGGTAACTCCCGTTTCGAAGTATACAGTATTGTCAACAAGTCGTTGGCCACCCTGATCTTAGGTTTTTTGACCAAACCTATAACGTATTGTTCACTACCTCTACCTCTAATCTACCATCTCCAGCTAAGTTCATTTATACTGTTCTTTTGTTTTACGACATCTTGGTTTTTTTTTGTATATTAGAAAGACAAATATAAAATTTTTAATGAACCTTGCTATACCTTTACGAGGATCGAGGAAAAATATCGTCGTCGTCTGTTAACGCGACTATTGAGTTNATATATATATATATATTTTATATGTGTGTGTGTATATCTTGGCGGTGGGTGGTGAATGTAGTCATAAATTCTTACACAAGGCTGGCTGACATTGCTAATTCTGGCTTCTTAATGCAAAGTTCCCTCATATAGCAGGGTAGGGGAACGTAAACCAAATTACTACATTTCGAGGAATAATATAATAAGCCTTGTTTTAATTTATAAATATATATTTGGATGGCGGTCTTTTAATTATTTTAGTGTAAATTAATAAATACAATGCACATTTATTATTCTTAAGCAATTAAAGTAAATGCTTTAAAATTGTGTTTTAATAATAACATCGAATGATTTCTCTGTATCGATATCGCACATATACTTCTAATGAATTCGATTAATCGCTGTTTCTTTTTTTAGCACCTATCGTATGCAAATTGGAAAAACATAGTGTTAAGACATTATTCTTAATTTTCTTTTCATTCAAAGACTTAAATGTATTATAAGGAAATTAGACTACTTATCTACTGACTGTAACGATTGGCTATCAGTTCGCTCGGGCCACCAACCACTACTGATACATTTTTTAGTCTCACGCTGTATCCCATAACAGGAGAGTAGATGTAAAGACATTCCGTTCTCCACTTACCGCCGAATTCTCGAGGCGTTGCGTGTTGAATTAAGGAACTCAACTCCGTGTTTTTTTTGGTACCAGAGCGAGGAAATGAATATATTAAGAAATTCGTTCTCTCGATTCAGATCCGAACAAACCGTCGAGTTCTGCCTCTTAGGCACTTTAATATATTATATTAGACATGTACAAAGGTATTTGATTTACAATATATATAGAAGTGACTATACATATTAATAAAACAAAAAAATCAAGTATAAATTTATTACTAAGTTTTACAATATTACAAAAAAGGAGATCAAAACTTATATATTTTGCAAAGAGGTTTAAAATTTTCTAAATTTTTAAAAAAGATATTTTTTTTAATTTATTTCATTAGGGACGGAAGGATCGTTAACATATAAAATAGGCATAAAATAAGAAAAAAAAAACAAACAAAAAGTGATATTTTATAATAATAATAAACCTACAAAGCAAAATATATATTTATATGCAAATATAAAAATATTGTTATCATTAGACTGTGCTATAGAAAATAAAGTTCTTTAAAGAAAAAAAAGTAGAACCAAAAAAATATTAGATAAGTTCATTAGAAAAAATCTAATTTAAGAAAATACAAGCCTTTTTTTTATGTAGAACAAAAAAAAGAAAAAAGCCAGAACCAGAAAAAGATCAAAAAGAGAAAAAAAATTGAAAAATTATCTAATTTAAAGAAAAAAAACCTTGTCCTTTTGTAGAAAAAAATAAAAAAAAGATCAGGTAAGTTCATTAAAACCTAAATTACCCAATTTAAGAAAATGAACTTATTTGAATGTAAAAAATTAAACAATTTACTAGGCACAGATAATACAAAAACTATTAATACAGATTCTATTCTATATTAGTAATATGCTTACAAAATATACTATTTTACAACTAGAAATAATCTAAGGCACTAAGTTACTACTACAACTAAATGTTATATTTAAAAATGGATTTTTATTAGCAGAACTCTACGCCGATTTTGATTTATATAGTGTTGCATATAACCAAGTAATTGTGATGGAGCATGATCAAGTTTTTATAGGTCTTTTTTATATATGTGGTGAGGCACTTAACGCCCTTGAATTCCGCGAAGAAACAAGCGATAATTCTTTAAAAATGACGTTACAGGTTATTTTTGTATTGTGATAAGGATACAATACAGTAATACACAAAAATTTCATTATTAATAATTCACTTTTTTTCATTAATCAGTCAATATATAAGACTTCAAGAAAATTAATAAATATGTTCTTTTTCAATATTATATTGACACTATTAATTGTATAATAATATATAATATGGAATATTTTAAAATGTATCGAAACAATATTTTATAAATTGTTCTTGAAGTCGAGAAAAGAAATCTTTCAATATTAGAAAAAACATGTACACGGTGGGAACCAATAGACAACACAGTCTTATATTATACTTTTTTTAGAAAACGTATAAATATTTGAACGCACCGTGATTTGAATCAGTGCCGCTTGTGTAACGTCCGCGCGCTCTGACCACTAAGCCATACGTCTTCATCAAGCTACGTCGAAATTCTTGCTACTTGCAACTTATTTATGTTGTTAGCTTTGTTTAAAGTTGTAACCGCGCGAATAAGAATTTCAACGTGCCTTGATGAGAACGTATGTCTTAGTGTTCAGAGCGCTATAACACACAGTGAACAAAAGGCGCGAGATCAAATTCCGCCGCTACTTTAAATTTTTTATAGGTTTTCCTAAAAATGTTTTTTTTGTTCTCAGTCTTATATTTACTTTTTTTAAGAATTTAAAAACTTTGATAAAAATATAATACATAAATTTTTATATTAAAATAAAAAAAAAACTTTTTAATTTCAAAAAGTTTATCAAAATTGATTTTGTTTCAATACTCATGTATTTACAAAATATTTACCACAAAATGATATTTTTTAATAAACTATAATATAAAAAAATACTTATTTTTTGTAGTTAAATAAACTATAAAAAATAATCTCATATTTAAGATGAAAGTTTTAATCAGTCTATTAATTGTAATTACCACAAAAATGGTAAAAATATAGAAAAAAAAATCAGTTTGTACAAATATCTATCAAATTAGTAGGTTTGTTATTAATGTAATTGTAATACAGTAGAAAAAATATACATCTTACAATCTAATAACTAATAAAGGTGGGTTTATTAATAATTTTATACTAAAATATAATATTTCTTATAATCAGTCATTATTTTTAAATAAAAAGAAGTATTTATAAATCAACCTCAGAGTTAAGAGCGGTTTATATTTTTTATTTTATAAAACAAACTAAAGTTTAAAATCTTAGTAACATTCAAAACGTGAATGTTTGTGAGAATTATGCATCGTCAACTTTCACGCAAAAACTACTGAACTGATTTAGACGACACTTTACTTTAATATAGCATATTCCTCAGAATAACACAGAGTACAATTTATGTAAACATTTTGTACAATTTGGGTTTAATATAACAATAAATTTAAGCAGGTGAAGTTCTCTATAAATTACTTTTTAAGTCCTTCCCATATAAATATCAAAAGATTTATTAAAATCATTTCAATATATACTTCCAAAAAAAATACTATTAAAAAGAAAACAGCCTCACTCATACACTTTCATCTATAACTAATTTCGTATCAGCTTCAAAGTCTTGACTATCACAGTTCAATACGCCATCTTGAAACTCAGTGCTGCCATTCGTCATTATCGTTGACAAATTCTTCAAATAATTCTCCATATTAGCTGCCAGTGCTGCCATAATTTGATTTTCTATACTATTAATATTTTTAACATCTGTCGTTTCATTTTTTACTTGCGAATTAGATTGTAATAAATTTGCTAATATAGGATTAGCTTTTAACATTTCATCAGTGTGGCCATTTTCTTTTTCAATTTTTGTGTGTGTACGTTTATGTAAAACGAAAACGTCTGGATCTTTAAAGCATTTTGAGCATTCTGTACATTTATATGTATCAGATTGAATTTTGTATTTTATATTTGATTGTTCGTTTTCGTTATGACTGAATGTCTGTGTTTCAATGTTTTGTCTTAATTGTGTGAAATTGTTTGTAAATTGTGTTTCTAATTCTTCTGTAGGCGGTGATGGAGGTTGTTCTGTAAAATGTAAAAATATATATTTTAATATAATAAAGACACCAATTATTTTGTAGTCTTTAGTACATATACAGGTGTAACGCGATCGATGGATCAACGGTTGTCTATGGGTAGTATATTAGCCGATTTTAAGTGGTATGGCAGGTATTTGAAAATTTATGATTTTTGGGAAATATACAGATTCTTGAAGAAAATTAGCAAATACAGCCCGACTGTTAAGTCTGTCCTCGTAATTTTAGAACTCAATAATAGGCCTTTAGTATAATGTACTATTTCAAAACTATCGGCCTATAAATCTTGGAAATAACATAGAAATAAAAAGATAAATAGAAGTTACTAGTGATTTTTTTTACACAAGCAATTTTAAAAACTACTATTGTTAGTTTCGAATAATCTCTGAAAGTTTCATAGGCGCAGCTCAATGACAACATGTAAAAAAAAATACTTAAATCATGAAAAAGTAATATTATTTTTAATACAAAAATTGACTACATTTAAATTGATTTTTTTTTACATATTTACATAAGTGTTTGCGTTTATTACCAGTCTACAATAATCAGACAATGTTCATAGAGTAAAAATATTTTGATATTGTAAAGTTATCCAAGCACAGACCGTGAATTGGCTAATGCACTTGAGTGGTGGTTAATATTAACTTTCACACGCTGTGGAAAGAATATACTCGTATATATTAATAAAAAATGAAAAAAAAATCAGCTTCACGCTGTATCCCGCACATAGCAGGGTAGGCAGAGGGAACCTAGTGTTAAGACACTCCGTTCCCCACTTTCTGCCGAATTCTGGAGGCATTGCGTGTTGAGTGGCAGAACTCAACGCCGCGCTTAACCTCGACACCAGAGCGAAGAAATGGAAATATAAATTTAAGTAAATATTNCATTGTGTTGATTTTGTTATTCAAATTGTCCATATATCAAGAAAGGCTATATATATTGATCATACACTCACTCCTCAACGTAATGCACTCTACCAGTAACCTCGGACATTTAGGTTGTGTCATGTGTCACAGCTAGTAACTATTTCCATTTGACCAAACGAAGGTGTATATATATATATATATACACCTTCGTTTGGTCAAATGGAAATAGTTACTAGCTGTGACACATGACACAACCTAAATGTCCGAGGTTACTGGTAGAGTGCATTACGTTGAGGAGTGAGTGTATGATCAATATATATAGCCTTTCTTGATATATGGACAATTTGAATAACAAAATCAACACAATGACAATTTGAATAACAAAATCAATACTGAAAATTAAATTAAGTTTAATAGACCCCAGCCGTGGCGCACGGGCACAAAATGTGACTGTAAACGCGACTGGTTTTAGGTCCGATCTCCACTGGAGGAAATGAAATATTTATTTTAATATACATTTTACATTTCCTCGTCTTGATGTCGAGCCAAAAAGCACGGCGTTTAGTTCCGCCACTCACCACGCAATGTCTCTAGAATTCGACGGAAACTGGAGAACTGAGTGTCTTAACACTAGTTTCACTGTCCCTACCCCGCTGTGTGCGGGATAAAGCGTGAAGGTGAATTTTAATATCAACTTGTAGTTTTTGATATTAATGCATTCAACTGAACAAAGAGATCAGCTTTTTTAAGTTGTTTATGAACAATTACTTAATATTTACAAAAACATATTACTTACTCCCAAATCTCTTCAATCATATTACTAACTCTGTCTACTTTATAAAATAAACGCAATAGATTTTTGTCAGATTCGATACAATTAAAAATACTTTATTTTGTTTAGTTTCACAGTGTATCCCATATAGTATAGGATAGGCAGAGGGAATCTAAGAACCTAGTGTTAAAACATTCTGCTCTCATTTATACATTTCCATTCCCCATTTTCTAATTGTGGAATTACTTTTAATTTCTATTTATAAAAATCTTTTTCCATACTAACACAATATTTTATGGCCTACAAAATAACAATTATACATATAAAATAAGATTTCTTACCACAGTTCAAAGCGGTAATACTTGCTGCCTGCATAGCTAGCATGGTTTGTACATATATAGCTTGAGCCATTTGTTGATGCATCTGTAAAATATAATCATGTCTATAATTTAAAAATGTAAATGGCTTCTTTTATAAAAATTTTGTACAATAAAAAAAATAACAAAATTTCTGAACAAAAAATATAAAAAAATCGTAACTTTTATATTTTTTCAAACAATACGTACCGAGATTTGAACTCACACTCCTTGTTTACCGAACACGCGCTCTGACCACTAAGCCATACGTCAAAATTTTAAAAGAGGCGCTTACATTACAACTCATTTAGTTACAGCTTAGTGTTCACGATGCTTGGACAGTAAACAAGAGGCGCAGATTCAAATCCTGCTATAATAGGTTATTAATACAACTTTTTTAGCTTTACGCCTTTGAACTTTCGTTCCCCACTTTCCGCCTTAACTGGAACTTAACGCGGTTCGTTACTAGAGTGAAGAAATGGAAATATTGAATAATTCATTCTTCCACATGGGAAACGGTTGTGAGTTTACAACCGTCTCATTCAGTGTATCTGCGCCATGACAGATTCAAATGACATATTCTATATTTAATACATATTCTTAGGTGTGAAATAACAATTTAATAAGCATTATAAACAAATGATGACATACTCTTGCATCAGTAACATCATTCGGTGGTGTCCATGATGAATTCCTTCTTTGGTATGGCATTGGCGAATCGGATGGCAAATTCCTTGAAGGAATTGCATCTTTCTTTAGTGTCCTCCACTGACCTGTAAATTTAAATATATTTAAGTTAGTGATGGGGACAGGAGTGTCTTAACACTAGGTTCCCTCTGCCTACCCTGCAGTGTGTGGGATACAGTGTGAAGCTGATTTAATTTTTAAGTTAGTAGACATATTATAATTATTTTTGTCATCAATCTGTATCCTATATGTAGCAGGGTAGACAGGGGGGGATCTGTTGTATAGACACTCCATTACCCATGCACCACACGCTTTGTCTTGTTACCTAAGTAACAGAAAATATTAAATAATTCATTAATCCAAGTAGTAATCAAACCCACAATCATTGGGTATTAGTTACTTGATGTGACACGGTGTTACAATGGCCTCAAATAGACATATTATAACCAGTGTTTGTACACATGGCAGGAATGTATTTTTAAGCAGTTTTATAATAAAGTACCTATGTACGGTTATGGTGTGTATGTATAACATTTGTCAAAGCTTCTTAGCTTCAAACTTATAAAATGTAGCTAATAAAATGAAGTTTTACTCAACAACTTCATAGGCTGTTTTATATAAAAAGAACTTATATATGAATACATTAATCATAGTAAGTATTAAGTACTTAATAATATATCATCATCATAACATCATTACAATTGTTACAACAATTGGTTTTTACAACCAAATATGAGTAGTATATTAAAATATATTTCTCATATTTGGTTGTAAAAACTAACAGTTGTAACAATGTAATAAAACTTAAGAATCTAAATAATATGCACTGATTATTATATCATCATGTAATTTGGCAATTATACATAAGTTAGATGACAATACAATTTTATGGTACCATCAAGCTGGTGTGATGATGGAATTGGAAGATGACTGATGGAACCTTGGACTACCTACTAGTAAGCGTGTTCTTATTTTTTTTTCTCTCGAGGGTAGGTAAGAGAAACGCAAAGGGAAGTAATATATATTATTATTACCTCTTTAACTTGAGTTTAAATAAAAAAACGCCTTAAAAATTGGGTGAAGTTATATTAAACTCTTGTGACAAGCTGTTTTCTACCACAGTCACCTAGGAAAAGGTCAAAATTAACAATAAAACATTAATTATAGTTTCCCGCCCCCATAATTAACACGAGTTTATTTACCTTTATTTTTCTGTCCACTTGTTACTGTATAATCATTGGGCGTAAAATGTAAGCTGCATACTTTAGAATACTTTGTATAAGGTTTTCCTCTTTTAAGTATTTTATTCCAAAGTTTAGCTAATTCTTCATCTCTAGGAAACTGGTGAAACGATACGTTTTTAGCTTTACCGGCCATCGAAGTGCACCGCGGCACTGTGCAATAATACGGCATTATGTTAAATGGCACTATTATAATTAATTAAATAACATAACTAAATTCTAATGGTGTTTTTATTCAATTAATTTGTATCGAAATTACAAAAACAAACAAAACTTTAGATATACAACAAGCCGACATGATTGATGGTAATGAAATAAATATTTTGTCTGTGGTGTTAGTTGTTACGAGTGTTTCTAGCTATAAATATTTTTTTTTAAAACATGTTTTATAATATTTTTGTTGCTTTATATGAGAAAAACTTTCAACATTTTATCTTATCATATTATATCAACATCAATTTCGAAATATATGTTATATAGCAAACAGCTATTCGTCATTTATTTAAATAAATAAGAAAACTTAACCGTAAAACCATACAATATTAGACTATAATATTTTACAATGCCAAGGGGTAAAAGGTAACTAAACCTAAACAAATATTATAAACTGTAAGAGTTTGTTTGGTTGAACGTATTAATCTCTAATGAAAGAAAGATGATTTATGTATCGAATAGTCCATCCAGGAAGGCAATGATCAATAGGACTAGAGTAACAGTAACTCAGGAAATACTATATATTACTTTGAACATCCATCTATCGAGGAAGGTTATTAAGTGTATTTCATCAAGCTACGACCAATGGGAGTGGAGTAAAATAAAAAAGGAAGATCTTCGGTTTTTTTCTATATTAGACTATAAATGCGATGCAAGCATATATTTAGAACAGAGACACAATTCAGCTTATCAAATAAGTAATTGTATAGTTCAGCAGGCGAAGACGCAGGCGGGCCTGTATGTATTATATAAGATGCAAAAATTATAGTGAAAACAATTAAAGTGTATAGAAAAAATAATAATTATAATGACTGTGATTTGAGCAATTAAAATAACGTGTAATTTATAGTAAAGTAAATAGGTGTTATAGTGTAGCTTTTAATATCATATTTTATTTTATTTCAAGAACGATCATATTCACAAACTCTGTATTTTATGTTTTTTTATGGAAAGGATAATGCAAACGAGCGTACGGGTCAACAGATGGTGAGTAATCAACGCAGCCTACGATCCCGCGCATCGTCCGAGCAGTTACAGGTGTGTTAAGGTCTATAAGGTGGAGATAGACGTGCTTTTTAAAGATATCCATGTCGTATCGACCTGGAAACATTGCAGCAAATAAGTTCCATAGTAGCGTGGCGCGTGGGAAGATTTTCAAACAAAACTCAAACTTAACAGTAGTTAAGTGTTACATAACGACGACGAAATTTGAGTTTGTAACTTACTGTGCTGTTAGAAACACTTGCTTGCTAGAATACTTGCCAAGCTTTAGTCAAAATTTTCACAGACCATTGGGTCCCCAACGCTTCGAACAGAAAAAGAACGCATTTAAACATTTTTATATATAAGTCGGTAACATTTTAAAAATCTAATTTAAAATCTACAACTGTTTCTATTACCCAACTTAGCGGTACTTATTATATGATGTAAACAAAGATAATAAACGCATGGCAATAATGCAATGTGAGTCATTATTATTATCTGTGGTTATTGTTTAGACCATTATCTATGGCCAGTGGCCATCTTTCCTTAAAAACCGAGAAGTGGGGAAGGGAAAAAAAAGGTGAACAAATACGAAACATACATGTCAAATATTTCAAGGCTGCGTTGTGATGATTTCAATTACAATTATTACAAACTTGATAACGTTTGCAAGAAATAATCTATATTGAGTGTCAATAAGTAGTAATAATATTCTGTTTTTAATGGTAGCCGCGGGCGCGAATATTACATTAGTATAGAATATTAGTTAGAACTAACAATAAGATGGGTTATTATTGTACTGTGCCACAATGTACCTCGCTAGCCGGCAAAACGAAGAACGTGAAGTTCCACAGGTTCCCCCGCGATGAGATGATGGCAGACAAGTGGAATAATATACTGAAGAGAGGCAAACCTTACACAAAATACTCGAAAGTTTGCAGCCTGCATTTCACACAGGCGGACTATAACGTCACAACAATGGGTAAGAATAAAGGTATTTTGGGTTTTTCCATGTCTGCTTGATGTTAATATGTGTTTCCTATATTTCCTCCGTGACTCATGTTTGTAATGTTACAATTTTTTGTGTAAAGAAAAAAAAATTGCGCCGGAAGCTTTCAGAGAGCGGAATTATGCATGTAATCGTACAAAAACATCGCTAAACGCCCTTTATCTCGCTTATTCGCGTTTGACATTCACAAGTCCTTTTTTTTTATGAATTTTCGTTGAAACAAGCTTGAGTTTTTTTTTAACCAAAACATAAAATGTTATTTATTCATTGTTAGTTAGTTTTGCCTTTGTGAATTCTCTTTTAAGATTTTCCCCCTCAATTCTTACTTTAAATATGGGATGCTTAGATAATTAAAACAGACATTGAATAAAATAAATCTTAACATCTTAATTATAAAGTTTACTCAATTTATATACATATTTTAGTAATTCTCTTTTCCTGTTGCATTTTTTCCATTATTAGTTCTGGTGATAAAGTTTGACTTTGAATAATTTAGTTTTGTGTTTCAGTTTAATAAAAAAATGACATTTTATGAGAATAAGTTATGTATGTGTCTAAGTATACTATCGAAATTTATATTGTTTGACATTAAATTCTTGTTTTCACCACTGTAAACAATTTTTTTTATTAAATATTAATTTTATTTATCTTTAACCCATTCGCTGCCAAGCCTAAATTATATAAAGTCATTCCTATTGCCATTTTGAGTGCTATTGTTTACCAAAACCCTGTCATTTCTTTGTTCTTACCGCACATATACATTCATATATAATCATTTAGATGCAGAAAACCAAAGATGAGTATACTCGTCGTTGGCAATGGGAAGGCAGGGGGCATTATAAGTGATTTAGTTGCTATAAAATTTTGTTATAAATACATGATGAGTTTGATTTTTGCGTAAAAGATCATTCTCTGTAAGAAATAAAGTATTATTTTTATATTATAGAACATTTTATTTGTTGTATTTTTTCAAGTTTTTTACATATTTATATTTATGTTTGTGGCCACAAAAAATTTGCTAATTCGAAAGCCTGCATGTTATAATATATTTATAGCAGGACGAGTATACTCGTCCTGGCAATGCGTGACACCCTGCCAAAGATGAGTATACTTGTCCTTGGCAGCGAATGGGTTAACTATATTTTATCAAATTTTACAGTATTTTTTACACATTATAAAATAAAAAAATCCAAAGTCACTTACAAAATTCAAATATGTTATGTTCTTCAATCTGCATCTTTTAAATATCATATCTTGGCCACTTAAACACTAACGCTATATAAAAAAAGGCACATCAAATACCAAGTACCTTATAAAGTTTCTTAGTTAGTTTTAATAAGAACATATTTCTATACTATATTAAGAAATAATTAATATAGAGACCCATTTTAAAGTTACTTGTTTATGTTTATGTAATAAGTGAGCTAAAAAACACTGAGGCCGTATGATTCAGGGATATAAGAGTGTGACTGTAATATGAGTGTTGTCAGTTCAATTCCCACTTACTTGGGAGAACAAATGATTATTTATTAATATTTTAGTTTCTTCGCTTTAGCACCAAGGCAAAAGTCCAGCGTTGAGTTCTGCAACTCAACATGCAATGCCTTGAAAAAAATCACGGAAAGTAGGAAATGGATGTGCAGCATATAGTGTGAAACTAAAATAAATAAAATGAAAATACTGAATAAGTTTTTTCTTTTATTTTAATCTACTAAATGAAAAGAATATGTTTATTCTATCAGTAGAAGGGTCTGTTGTGGTGCAGTGGAACAGTGTCTTGATTGTGAACACAATGGTTGTGAATACAATTTCCCCTTGATTTATTGAATTATTTTCATTTTGCCACTCTGGTAAATAGACAAAACTGCTATTCTACACATCTGTTATATGCTGGATACAGGGTGAAATTAATAACATGTTTCTAAGTTCATACTATAAAATGACAATGTAAATTAAATATTTTATACTGTTATTTGTCATATTAAGTTATCATCGTAAAGAACAATACATTTATTTTGTAGGGCATATTGCTTTGTGACATGTTCAACATGATTCAGGGTTTTTATATATGTATATTTTAGACTATGTTATTGTATACATGTATTACTAAAGAGAAGAATAACTTCTATTGTGCGATGTTGAGTTCCACCACTCAATATGCACTATCTCATATTTGGAGTAAAAGTGGAGAACATTTTATCTTAACATAAGTTTCGTTATGTCCACGCTATATAACAGATCAAGAAGCTCTCAGCTTATGTTATTTATATATTTTTTTACCATCACACTGCAGAGTAGGCAGAAGTAGCCTGGGAATCGAGCGGTAAGGAGTATATTAACGTTAGTTTTCCATTAGAACACTCTGTTTCCCACTTTCTGCCGAATTCTTGAGGCATTGCATGTTGAGTGGCGGAAGTCAACACTCAACTCCGCGCTTTGCCTCATAGCTAGAGCGAGCAAAAAAAATATTAAATATTTCATTACCCCAAGTGGAAATCGAACCTACAACTGTCGCGTTTACAGTCGCACTTTTGTAAAAATGCACCACGACGGCTTACAATATTGTATATGTGTATTATAAAAAAATCTACATATTTATTATTTTTTTAATATTTTGGCCTCATGTTCTGCACTTTTCAATTTTACATTTCAATTAAAAACGTCCACGATTTTAAACAACTTTTGTGTCCTGGTGTCTTAGGCCCGTATTTATAAACCGAATCAACACGCAATGCCTCCAGAAGTCGATGAAAATTGTGTAAATTATATTATATATATAGCCTGTGTGTTATTCTGACGGATAAGCTATATTACTGTAAAGTTGCATCTAAATTCGTTCAGTAGTTTTTGCTTGAAAGTGAAACAAACATTCATAAACTTTTACTATTTATAATATTAATAGAATAGTTAAGGTAGTATGTTACGGTTTTATATCGCTTGGCCCAGTATTCGAAATAAATTCTATCCTACGCTAGGCTCAAACTTAATAGTTCCAAGATAAAATTAGATAAGTTCCAAGATAATTATTAAGATTTTAGAAATTAAAATTAACAAAGAAACAAACATAGTCATAAAAAATGAATTTAATGTTGTATGTATACAAGCATTAATTGCACTTTTTGCTGTTGGTCGATGTACTAACTGATGCAATCTATTTATCAATCATCCTGTATATATAAAACTTTTCCGTTAACGATAGACTGACAGCTAACGCACAGACAAAACTACTGGACCCAAAAAGTTGAAATTTAGTATTGTAAGTAGGTTGGGGAATTAGGGGGAACTAAAAAAATTTTTTATCGAAATTCTTATGAACGAAAAAAAGGGAAGTTAAGTTTGGGTCCCATGCAAACTAAGGTCTGGGCTTCAACATGTTTATATGTAAACATAAACCTTTTACCTTCAGGCATTATCCCTAGAAAGTTATTGAATTTAATAAAGTAATATGATAATATCAATTTCGCAGAATCCTGCGAAATTGATTGAAACGAAAGCAATAAACATATAAAATTAAATTTATATATTTCTGCGATGCAAATATGCATGTACAGTTAAGAACTAAAAACACCACAAAATAAAAAAAAATCACTACCTCGTCTTGACAAGAAGCTGCTTGTCGCTTTTACGACTGGTTGCATTTACGCAAAACATAGTTAAGGCCTACCGCGATGAATAAGGCTTTCCATTGAAATAACCGCACTCAATCGGTTCATTCTTTCTTTCTCTCTCTCTCTCTTTTTGTGTCAAGAGTTACATATTAACTGATAATAAGATTTTTTGTAGTCGATTCAAATTACTTCTCGTGATTAGCGTGTTCTACCAAACAAGCTCTTCAGCATTTTATTCTTCTCCTTCAGTTATACGTCGTTGGGTGAGAGAATTAAATAAATGACGAACAGGTTTGGTTCATTGATTATGGCGTTCCGAGCGTGCCAGTAGAGCACATATCACTTCGAAAATGTTATGTTGTGTGGAAAAAACACGAAGGAGGTTGTACGGTTAAATGACGTATAATCATTTTTAACAAAAAAACCGACTTCAACCGCACTTCGCAAAATTAGAACCTAACCAAACTACCCTTGAAGTGTATAATTTCTAATAAATAAAGAATAATCAAATTCAGTTGGCGAGATATTGAGTTATTCGTCCATTTGTTACGCACATACTTAATGCATATCACGACTTATGGGATTTTCTCATGAATAACATTGTCAGAAATTGACCAAATTAAATCGAGATCGCACGGAAACTACCAGATTTCAAATAAAAAAAAGAATCATCAAAATCAGTTCACCCAGTCAAAAGTTCTGAAGTAACAAACATAAAAAATACAGTCGAATTGATAACCTCCTCCTTTTACAGAAGTCGGTTAATTTTTTTTAATAAATTCAAACATTTCTTATATTAAGTTAATAAAGTACAATGAACTTATCGTGGCGCAGCGACTGTAAACACGGCGGTTGTGGGTTCAATGTCCACTTGGGGGAGTGAATTATGTTTATTTTCTCGCCTTCAGGTAGCAAGACCAAGACATAACGCTGCGTTGAGTTTTGCTACTCTACAAGTAATGTCTCAAAAATTGGGCCATGTGGGCAGCAGAGTGTCTTAACACAAGGTTCTCTCTGCTTACTCTGCTATATGCAGGAAGCTAAAAAAAAGCTTATCGCCCCTTTCAATATTAATCGCTAAATGTTTTTTTTTTCAACCAAAAATCGAATCTGCTTCTTCTGCGTTCTAATCAGAAGTGACGATTTGAGCGCTCAAAGTTTGAAACATAATTGTCATAAAAATATTAACAATGGTTTCAAATGACGACATAATATGAATCACTTAACCACATTTAGATTTAAAATATGTTTAACTTGTATATTTACATGGTCATGGGTAGCATTAGGGCAATGATTAACTGTAAACGCGACGGTTCGGGGTTCAATTCTCCACTGGGAGTGAATTATAGGTATACCGCGCTCTGGCATGGAAAACAAGGCGTTCGCCTCAGTTATATATATATATATAATTTATTATTTTTTTTAGTTATTATAGAACAAAAAATATGTTTTTAGTTTTTGTGGTTTTATCTACATATAATATAGGTAAACCTTTTCTATGCGTAAATATTAACGTAATTTTATATTATAATTATAAAACTATACGGCTGATGGGTCTGTTTGGTTGTATATAAGTTACAAAACTGACTGCCATTATTTATGATATTATTAAGTTGATAATCACAACCTTTTTAAAGTATTTCCAATACTTTAAAAAGGTTGTACAATAGGAATTATAATGATTCTATACAGTATTGCCAATGCTAGTAAATAAAAAGCTAACAAAATATATGTACAGTACAGTCGACGAGTAGTGGTCGCCCTGAAATTAGACATTAAGTTCGCTCATAAATAAAAAAAAAGTAAGATAAATCCTAAAATTAAATTTGTTGAGCCACGTACAGCTGGTGAGATAACCGTACCTACTGTAATATTAATGTTATTTTATAATAAACTTTCTTTTTATGATTAACTTGCGAACCAATCGCGGCTTCGCCCGCTTAAGCTTATTGTTATAACAGAGAGGTGACTTACAGGGATAGATGCTAACAACATAAATAAGTTGTAATAAGCGTATAAGAATTTCGACGTAGCTTGATGAGAACGTATGGCTTAGTTGGACGGTTTCCACAGAGGCGCGGGTTCAAAAAAAATGCTACGTTTAAATTTTTATACGTTTTTTTAATAAGTAATATTAACAATTTGCGTTCCGTTTTGTCTGGCTATCCCGCTAAGGATAGAGCAAAAAAATTATGTATGTTTATATTATTTTTAGCTTCTTTATTCTACACATAGCCGGGTAGGCAGAGTTAACTTGGTAACTTGGTATTAACATACTCCGATCCCATTATAACACTTTCGTTTCCCACTTTAAGTTCAATTCTGGAGGCATTGCGTGTTGAGTAGCGAAATTTAACGCTGTGCTTTGCCTCGTTACCAGATCGAGGAAAAGAAAATATTAAGCACTTCTTTCTCCCGATTGGGAATCGAACTCACAACCGTCACGTTTGTACTCGCTTGTGTCCCTGTGCCACGACGGCTTCTATTTTTATGTTTGTATTATATCTTTATCTTTTTATTTAATAGTGACTAAACACAAAACTAAACCATAGATTCTTTTACTTTCTTAAAAATCATTAACAGATTTGAATGTCACTAATAGACAGATTGTTTCTAGAGCAATAATATAGGTATATATCCTTAAAGCCCTGATATTTTCATCAAAGATTTCGAATGTGATATCGTAAAAAAATATTTGTGTACGCTTACCTGTCAAAACGGGATGTAACGAAATACAGCCTGTATTCATAATCACGTAGTCAACGCGGTCGACTGCCGCGAGCACAACCCTAGTGTCATAATAATGGACAATGTGACAAACACTTGTCAACGATTTTTTTTAAATCTATTAATCGTGAAAAGCAATGAAATTATTATATACAAGAACATAATTGTTTGGGTTTTTTTTTAAATAATGTTTCAGTTATCCTCCTATTAATTTACCTTATTGCGTCATACTGAACATATGTTGAATGTATATTGATGTATAATTAAATTATACTTTTACTATTATTCAATAAACAGGTAAAATGTTAATGTTTATATACATTATATTTTCCCTTATTTGTGATTTATTATCAATAATTTTTTTTAAAGGTTTCCCGATGGTTGTAAAGCATGAATAAAACATTCCAAAAGAAATCCATCGACATCAAATGTACGCCAAACGCTTGCTTAAAAATAATATTTTAACAATTGGTTGTTAATTTTTTTTAATTAAACATCTGTAGCATCTTTTGTTTCTTAATTTTACAGCTCGTTAGCTGATTTTTTTTATAGCTTCACGCTGTATTCCGTATATAACAGCGGGTTGCTGTATGTGGGATACTACTATAGATGTTTGACTACAATACAAAATTGTTATAGCATAAACCTAATGAATGCCCTTGTTATCATTAGGATAAAAAAATTAAGACGACGACGAAGATTTAAATTAATTTTTTAAACTATTTCGTTTCCAAAAAGTTCTAGTTTAAACTAAATAAACCCGCTTATCGTTGCTTATAATATTTTTCTTATTATCTAATCTAAATAAAGTTTTAAGTACCTATCTGTATACAAAATCTAATATGTTGACAAGATAAGACACATGCCAGAACGAGATAGTTGCGGGTTCAATTTCTAATGAGAGAAAGTAAAGAATAGATATTTATCTGTCTAGATTAGAGATGCCCATTCTCAGGCGGACTCATAAAATTTTCAAATAAAATTATTTAATTCATAAAAATTCAAATAAAAATCGGTGAAATATCACCTTGCAGTTTTCAATTATTTTTTGTCAAAAAACGCCTAATTGTGACTTATTTATAAGAGATAGATATACGTTGTCGCGGACTTTTTTTCGGAAATTATAAAATAAAATGTTTTTGTCATATAATGTATTGATATATATTAAGCTTTTTCTTTTTCTATTTCGCTTCAAGCAATTCGATGGCGTTCATTATTGTTATTTCGTTAGTTAAGGTTAACTAAGACTTACACCGTAATGTTATATAGCCTAAAGCACTCCTGAGGAATATAGTTTTTATATAAAACAAAAAGAAACTAAATCGGATTAGTAGATCCAGAGATCTTAGCGTTTAAACAAACAAACTCTTTCGTTTTATTTTATAAGTATAGATAGATGATGACGATGATGGTATAGTTAGTATAGATAGATGATGTTTATAGGTATAATGCTGTCGTATAATGATGATGAACAAACTCGTGCGCTGAGTCCATTCAAATGACGATAACTTTTTTTTAATGAACCGATTTTGATGATACAAACTAAATGTTTTACTGACTTAAAACAAACCAAATGGTGAAAGAAGATGGATTTAGTATTTTCGGAAATAATTTATACGTTCAATCGTTTTCCAAAATTCTGAGAAAGTGCAAGCACTACGTGACTGCTTGAGAGGATGTCATCAGCAGCAATGGCGCCCCCTGAGGGACTCGAATTTGGACTTGCGGCCGTAAACAGAGCGTAGAATTATTTTAATTTTACATTTTCTCGAAAAGTATAAGTTCAATTTAATTGCTTTAAAAGTCAAAGCTTATCTTCATAAAATTTTGTTGATGATGGAATAACTTTATATTAGTTTCAATATCTATGTCAAATAAAAAACGATGAACATTAATTTTATTTTTTATTATTTTTGCTCACAATATGCCCTATAGTGACTTATTTATAAAAGGATTGTTGCGGATTTTCTTTTAGAGTTTATGAAATTAAATATGTTTGTAGTAGTGACGTCCACGATAGTACTTACCTGCCTTTGTCCTTGTCCTCATCGTTGTCAGTCAGACATTTTTACGGGTAAATTTTCTGGACCAATATGCCCGTACATCTCAAATAATGGATAAGCCCAGGTCTCTTTAGACGCAACGTCTTGTCAGATAACAATTAAGCCTCCATAATATTTTGATAGATCATTTCGTTATCGCTTCCTGTTGATCAGTTTGGTTATCATTTCCTTTCTATATTGTTTCTTTATCACCACAGATCTCCGATTTATTGCACTCTGATCCTTAATTAGTTGCTTCTACGGTCGTTGTGTGTTGTATGGCTAGGATTAACGCAGCTATTTGTGTGGTCAAATGGTGTTGTTTAAAATTTTAAATTGTTTAAAATTTTAAAATTTTAAATTGAACTTTTTTATTTGTTGCGTTATTTTATTTTATTATTTTATTTTATTTATTACATTTGAAGCTTATTTATTTCGTTATATATTTTTACTACTGATTCATTATAAGCCCTAAGAACCTCTTTTTATTTTTTTTTTTCAAAGAAATTTTATATCTTCAAATATAAAATTATTTATAATAGAATATATTGTATGAAATAAATGACGAAATTAATTTAAGGTTAATATAGAATGTTGGTACAGATTTTCATAATATAGGTTTTACATAAATTAATTGAAGAAAATAAATAACATTTTTTTCTTACTGAGTGATTAACAAACAACGCACAGATGAAACTACGGAACGTTGCAAGCTGAAATTGCTACGATGCGTAGTCTTATGAATGAAAAAATAAACTGAACATTTTCAGTTTACTTTTTTTCACTTCTCTTACTTTTCGTAGGGGACGCGTTAGACAGTGTTAAATAAAATAATTTTAAGAATAAATGCCGCCTTTTTATTTAATTGCTATACTAATGACTAATGCACAATTGAAACAGTACGCGCTCCGAATAGGCACTGTTTAAAAAAAAACCGGGAAAAATAGGAAATTGCCGCAGACTTCGGTTACAAAATTCGAACAGAACCCTTCTCTTTTTCTATTGTTACGTTCTTTGTTCTAAAGATGTTTTTTAATTCTCGATTTTCTAGGCACCGCTGTGTATACAAAAACAAATCACCCTTTTTGGTCCTTAAACAGCTTCACGGCTTGTTGAGGTTCATAGGCTGACGATATAGGTTTATAGTTAATTATAGTTTAAAAAAAAACAATTGTTGAGTTTGTTGCCGGCTAGATATAATAGTATTAGCAATATGGCCGTAGCATTGAGAAAAATGGGAAATGGAGGAGAACACTAGGTTCCCTTTGACTACCCTGCTATATGCGGGATACAGCATGAAGCTAATATATAAATATATATATTTCACTTGCGGCCCACTGTCGGCTTCGTCCGCATTCCACTTATAATTCTTTTATTATGCTGCATTTGCCATAAGATTGATTATATAATTTATACATTCAATCATTTTTGATAATTTTGAGAACGAGCAAGCACTACGTGGCAGCTTGCAAGAACGAAATCGGGAGCAAAAGCGCCCCCCGCGGGTCTCGAACCTGGCTCGGCTCCCGGCCGTAATTATAATAATTAAATTGTAATAGTATATAACCTATAGCACAACCTAAGGAACGTAGCTTTGATACAAAACAAAAAAAAAAAGGAAATCCGACGAGTAGTTCCAGAGATCTTAGCGTTTAAACAAACAAACTCTTCCGCTTTATTATATTAGTATAAATATTTAATTGTATTACGCAACAATTTATACTCTAATAATAATTAGTATAATTTGTTTTAAATAAATTGTAATACAACTGATAGAAAGAAGCGAGCGTATATTTGACGCGCCACACACTATAATTGGGATTCCCAGATCGACTGATATTATTGTACTTATATATTAATGTCGATCAAGTGTAACGACAAAAACACGTTTATATTGTTTAGTGATAGATTTTTTTTAATACCGGATGTAAATGCTTTATGGGCGTCAATTACCGATTAACTGACATAATAATAATAATTATATAGGTTAATACAAACTAAAAAATAACCCTTGGATCGTTCACTTAAAAGCTTAAAATTTACATAACTTTATGAATGTACTTACTAGTTACAGTACTATACTAGTAAATTCAGATTTATAGATATAGAATTCAGACCAACTTAATGATACCATATTATTGTATTGTCACCTAACCTACGCGTTCCTGTCAAGTTTCTTGACGATACAATTATTGCAAGGGAAACAAATTCAGTCTCTTAGCTTTTTAGTTACACAGCTACAAGTAACTTAAAAAATATGTCACAAAAATGAGGTCCACGGTATTTAGAGGAAATTAGTAGTAGAACCCTATTTTCAGTTAAATTTTGAGATACATTGGGCCAATTAGTAAGGCTAAAACGATTTTTTTATCATTTAATAAATTGTCTTTCTTCCCCTTGTAGATCACCTACATTTTTTTTTAAAGATACTGCCCAGTGGGGCACCATTTAAAATTAAATACATTTTTATATAAATAATTTAGAAAAACTAACTCTGAATACACCTTTTGGTCAGTCGTGGCTCAGGCGCACAAGCGAGCGTAGTAGTAGAGCGAGCTGTGAAACGCGACAATATCAAATATTTAATATTTACATTTCCTCGCCCTGGTAACGAGGCAAAGGGCGGCGTTGAATTCCGTAACTCAACACGCAATGTCTCCAGAATTAAGCACTACATACTAGACTAGGTTCCCAGGTTCCCTCTGCATACGCTGCTACGTCCAGGATACACTATGAAGCTAAAAAAAGGTTATATTATTAACTACTACCGTAGCGTTTGTCGCTCCCTTCTCTCTGACTACCCCGCTAGGGATAAAGCGTGAAGCTAGTTTAGTTTTTAGTTTAGTTAACTACTAACGCCGAAGATAAAAAATATTGCGGAGTTGACCACGTGGTCAAATGGAAATAACTACTTGTCATGTATGACACATGACACGTTCTAAGCGCGAGGGGTAACTGTGACCGCAGGTACAAGACTTCACTACATTCGAAACGAAAAACATGTTACAATATATTGTATAGTCTTCCTTGATAAATGGACTATATAAAACATATATTATTTACATTCATTATTAGTTTCTGAGATTAGTGCGTCAACCAAACAAACTTTTCAGCTTTATAATATTATATAGGAGTATTCATATTAATTTGGAGTGAAGTTTAGACTTTACATATCTAAATTATTTTGAACACATATTCTCTTTTTATTTGCAACACCAAAAGCCACAGGTATAAATAAACCAATTACATTTTAAATTAAAAATGTTGTATGTAATTTATTTTGAGCTTTTAATTAAGGTTAATTGATTCACCTTGACTAATATCAAATCAAATCTCAACATGTAAGATTTTGGGAAGACCAGTCGTGGCGCAGGAGCACAAAGTGTGACTGTAAAATCGACTGGTTGTAGGTTCTATCCCCACTCGAAGGAAATTATTTTTTTTTCAATGTGTATTTACATCTTTTCGTTCTGGTAACGAGGCAAAGCGCGGCGTTGAGTTCCGCTACTCAAGATATGCAATGCCTCCGAAAATTCGACAGAAAGTGGGGAAGAAAAAAACATTTAACTTGTTTTTTTAAGTAAATGATAAAACGAATGAGGTCAGTCGTGGTGTAGCGGCACGAAGTGTGACTGTAAAACCGACTGGTTGTGGGTTCGATCCCCACTCGAGGAGATGAAATATTTACTTAAAATTATATTTCCGTTTCTTCGCTCTGGTGTCGAGGTTAAGCGCGGCGTTGAGTTCTGCCACTCAACACGCAATGCCTCCAGAATTCGGCAGAAAGTGGGGAACGCAGTGTCTTAACACTAGGTTCCCTCTGTCTACCCTGCTGTGTGCGGGATACAGCGTGAAGCTGAAATGATAAAAATCCCTCTCCTACCCTACTATACGCGGGATACGGTTGAAGTTGAAAAAAACAAACAATATCTATAAATATGGATTTAGTATATGCATCTATAAATATAATTTATAAGGAAATTATCATATTAATCAGAGTGGAGAGGAAATGATTTTATTTTATTTAATTTATTATTCATATAAACAATATATGAATACTATATATATTTGTGGTCTCATAGCAGTTTAAAATTTTACCTGAACATTTGAACGTATAAGTCAAGGCCCTTAATGGAACACGCTAAGAGGACGTAGATTAAAATTTCCGCTTATATAAGCGCTTATATATAAAAAAATAAAGTTCAAATAAAAAAAAATAAAGAAAGCGTCTTCAAAAAATATATTTATAAAAACAAAAACCCCGACTGCATAAAACTAAAAAGAAAATAAACAAGCCCAATAGTTTATTAGGATTAACAGTCGGGACCTCTTTGAATTATGCGGGGTTTTCCTGGTAAAGATTTTATTGATTGAAGAATTACTTATAGGGTCCGACTGTTACTCTTAATAAACTATTGGGCTTGTTTATTTTCTTTATAGTTTTATGCAGTCGGGGATTTTTGTTTTTGTAAATATTTTTTTATTCACTTTTTTGTTAGGATTCATTACAGTAACGAACTAATGATAATCATGATATACTTTTTTGAAATCCTCGTATTGAGCTCTTGAATTTGATACCCATATTGTGGTATTCGAAACGAATTTTTTTTTCTTCACTAAATCCAATGGCGTCCCACAGCCGCCATGATTGTTTTTTTTAACGTCACCTATCTAAGAACACTTAGGCTGCTAATACGAATCTAACGATACCTCTATTATGTAAATCCGTTCAGCGGTTCTGTAGATATGAGGTAATAAATAATATTATATACATACATACAAGATACGCGCGAAAAACAACCCTTCCTTAGAAAATTGAACTATTTCGCGGATAAATTACAGGTCAATGAAAATTTATATACAATGCCTACCTATTAAAAGGTAAGATTGATGTTATCTTTACTTTAAGATTGATGTTATCTATATTTTACAAACCGTTTAATCATATTATTAATGTATTATGATAATATTATTTACCTACATTACTTTTCGTTGATCTTAAATTGTTAAAAAATTTAAGATCAATCGAAAGTTTTTTTCGCATTTTATTTGGTTCCGTAAACATTTTCTTAATAGCTTCACGCTGTATCCCGGATATGGTAGGGTAGGTGGTGGGAACCTATTGCTAAGACACTTACCCACGCACCGCACAATTTTCGAGACATTTCGTTGATGAGCTGCGGATTTCAACGCTCGGCTTGTTATTAGAGAGAGTGAAAGTAATTCAATCGAATCTACAACCGTCGCGTTTACATCCAGACGGTGTGCCACTGTGCCACTACGGCCTCAATTTAATAATGATTTTTGTTATCTTTCATTTATAAAGACATTTTTTTAATAGCTTTGCTGCGCTTGTGATAATAAAAAATAAACTGAAGGAAAACGATGTAATTTTCTTTATTATAGTAGATATTTACGACAGTGCTTCCTTACACAAACAAGCATATATTAATTATAAAAATGACAAACCTAAAATTTCTCAATATGTATATTTAATAGGCAAAATCTTTTTCCTGGTGGGACATCTAAGGAGTAGAAAAATTATATTGTGGATTCTTATTTTTTTAGCTTTTTATCTAGCATGTAGTGTTACGACACTCTCTCATCAACTTTCCGCCGAGTTCTGGAGGCATAACGTGTTGAGTGGTCCCCTACTAATGCCGCGCTATGCATCGGCTGCGAAGCGAGCGAAGAAATGAAAATATTAATTTTCCTTTTCCTCGAGTGGGAATCGAACCCACAATCGTATTTACAATGGGTTGCCACCTTATTCAATTTTAGTTTATTTTTCATAAAGAACAAGGGCAGACAGAGAGAACCTAATGTTAAAATCCTCCGTTCCCTAATCTCCGACCAATTCTCGACACATGAAAGTGTCGAGTGGCGGAACTCAACGCCGTGTTTTTCCTGTTATCAGGGCGTGATAATGAATGTAATTAATTTATCCCATTGTTAATCGAACCCACAATCGTCACATTCACAATCTGTTAAGATATTTTTTCCACTGAATGCTAATATATAACAAATGTTTTTATTACATTTACAATTCAATTAACTAAATTCATATATTTTATTCCTCTTTTATAGGTCAATGGAAAACGTTATCAAAAGATGCAGTTCCATCACAAAATTTGCCTAAACTTAACCCTGACGGCACAGTGATGGTCATCAGGAAGAGTCGTACGGTGAAATACAAGGAGTGCAAAAAAGAGGACACATTCAGGTATATTTATATTTCTATACTAATATAAATCTTGTTAGGAAACATCATCTATATTTTTTTAGTTGTATCCTCCACATTGCATGGTAGGCAGAGGGAAACTCTGTTCCCATTAAGACACTGCCGTTTCTCACATTTCGTCGAATTCTCGAGGCATTGTGTGTTGAATGGCGGAACTCAAGGTCGCGCTTTGCCATATTACCAAACCGAGGAAATAAAAATATTTAATATTTCCCCCACACGCTTGTTCTCCTTTGTCACGACGGCCTCACCTAATATTAATGATTATATTTAAATTACTTTTATTGCCCTGCTCTGTCAACATAAAGTACGGCGCTAGGTTACGCAACTCAAGACTCAGTGCATCGAAAACGGTAGTCTTAAAACTAAATATTTCATATTACGGATATGACCGTATAATGCATACAAATTATTAATATAGTTTTTTTAAAAAGCTGGCTCAAATTGATAAAAAAAAAATGTGTTACATAGTGCATTTACCGAGGAAGGTTATAAGTTATATTACATCATTTTAATCGATACTTATGGATGTGTCATGTAGTATGTGGCCGTAACCACAGGTAAAGGGTGATCTTTAATTACATTAGAAGTAAATTCTGTCAATCTGGGTAACTTTGATTCTTCGGGTACAATAACAGTGGGATCTCAGAACTAATTTTGATTTTTTTTTCCGTATGATACAATACTATTTACTATTTTTATTTAATATATTTATTTTAATTAATAAATGTTAAAAACGAAAAGAAACTTAAGACTCAGCACAATTGAAACACAAGATAATGTTATTGTAGCACCTTTAACATTAAACGTATTAAATGAATTGTCATCTGAAATTTGAAAAATAATAAATATTATGGAGGCCAGTCGTGGCGCAGCGGCACGAGGTGTGACTGCAAAACCGACTGGTTGTGGGTTCGATCCTCACTCGAGTAGATGAAATTATTTACCTAAATTTATATTTCCATTTCTTCGCTCTGGTGTTGAGTTCTGCCACTCAACACGCAATGCCTCCAGAATTCGGCAGAAAGTGGGGAACCGAGTGTCTTAACACTAGGTTCCCTCTGCCTATCCTGCTGTGTGCGGGATATAGCGTGAAGCTGATTTATTTTATTTTTATAAATATTATGAGGTTATCAACAGTAAAATTAGTGTAAAAGAGCCTGAGTTCTCCATAATTGATGATGATTTTGGGGGGATTATGGAGGGGCCGTGTATTAATAGATAAATAATTAATACTCAAGTAGTAGTAGTAAACTTAATTTTTTTGTTTGCTTAATTTCTTTTTCGGTTGTTTTCTTTTTAATTTGGATAAAAATTATCTATTAAACGTGTTAATAAGTATTTTTGATGCTGATTAAATATATATAGTGTACAAATATCAAACGCACTTGTCTGATTCTCCATTTTTTTGTTTTATTACATCAGTAACATCCATTATTTAATAAACATATGAACCAATATTAATAAGAAGAATAATTATGACTATCTTTTTATGAATGGCTCTTTGTGTGTCAATGTAACCCATTTGATGGGGACTTTGATAGACTACAAAATTCAGATTTTCTCCTATACTAATGTATTTTAAAAGGTTTATGTGAATGTCTATGGGTGAAAAGTGTTATGAGGGCACTAATAATACAAAAACACTCTTGCAATGTGCTTTAAATTTTAAGATATAGTGTAAAATATCCCTCGTATCTATCTGTCAAATTTACCTTAATTGACTGTACTGAAACTAGTAATAGTAATTGTATAGGAACGGTTGACTATATAACGAAAAATCCATTGTCTCGGTAAAAAAAATCGGAAAATCCTCTCTTAGTGCATAATCCACTACATAATCTTCCCACAATCCAAATGTTAACGTTCTAAGTTCAGTTGTTTCATATCAAAATTTTGTTAAGGTTGCTTTTTTTATTATTTATATATTATTATTGTGATTATTGCCAGTGTCAGTCATCGAAATAAATTGTAGCCTAAATCTTACCCAGGCCTAATACCAACACAACAATAAAGCTAACATACTCCATTACCATTTTTTCATCAATCTTAAATATTTTTTTCGTAAAACTATTAAATGTACAGACACTATTTTCTTACTGTTTTATAATTTATTATAGTATAGATTATATACATTTTATTACATATATTAATTATCCTTGTCATATCATCGTATTAGGCTAAAGACAATATCGTAATTAAGTGATAGTGATTAAATTAATAAATAAAATCTAAAATCAATATAATGACTAATATTATATAATCTTATTGGTCTGTACGTTGATGACTTGAAGGTTTATACGACAGGTTGAGGATATCTGGTTTGGTCTGTCGATAAATCCTAGCAAGTCTTAGTTATGTATCCTCGGTAAGGCAAAGCAACTCTCCAAAATTGACTACTTCCTTTTTCCCATATTGTTGATTCCTATTACCTACTATTTGTCACAGCAATCACGACACAAGCTTGTACGTCTCCAAAATATAATCATTAGGTTAATTTGGATTGAGGAAGTATGACCATATTACTTAATATCGAGTTACTCAGAGTAGGAATCGAACTCACATCCGTCGCATTTACAGTCAGACGCTGTGCCGTTGCGCCGTTGCTAGACAGCCACACAGGGAATCCTTAGTTTTTTAATACTTACTTAATAGTAAATCGGCTTACAGAATACACTTATCTCTACCAAGTTTCAAATATGTAGTCCAATTAATTTCCAAGAAACAGACAGACATGACGCATCTATAAGGTTTTCGTTTTAATTTTTCCATTAGGTCATAGAACAATAAAAAATAACGACAGCATAAAACCTTTTTTTTGTTATTTTCACTTCTCTGGCGCGGACAGGTGCATTCAGATGACTCGGAAAATCTAGTGTTCCTAATAATAATTTTATGTCCAAAACGAAGTAACAAATAAACATGAAATACTGCTGCATTTGGTACCTACACGCAATGATTCAAAGTGGGAAACGGAAGTGTTGATGGGAACAGAGTGTCTTAATATTAGATTTCTAGGTTCCCCCTAGGTACCGCAAATAGCAGGGTACACCTGCTATTTGCGGTATGCAGTGTGAAGCTAAAAAAAGGTACCTAAAGGTAATTATTAAAAATTCCCGATTTTCGGAGTTACCCGAATGCACCTTAATGTCATTGAATTCTAAGTTTCTTACACGTGGTTAAATGTTCAAGTAAATCTCATGACAAGAAGTTAATCTGAACAGCATTGAAAAAGTTTCTTTCATTGATTGACTGATATAGAAATACAGATATTTTATATAAACATATTTTTTTATAAATATAGTTCTTTTTAGTGACAAAACCGATAAATGGACAAATATGGCGCACACAGCCCTGCCCTTAAACTCAGAGAATCAAGATATTCATGAGAATAGCGTAAGTATATTTTAATACCTTTTAAAATTCTTATTTACACATAACTCAACATACAATGCCTCCAGAATTCGGCGGAAAATGGGAAACGGAAGAGTCTAAACACTAGGTTCACAAGTTCCCTTGGACTACCCCTTTATACACAGCGGGATACAGCGTGAAGTTCTTATTTCGATTTTTTGACCGAGTGCAAGTGAACAATGCGCAAAAATTCAAAAAACCTAAATTTAGGGCGGCTACGACACTTTAGCCGAACATATAGGGTATATAACCCAAAGGGTAAAAGAGAAAGGAAAAGGGGTTCCACATATAACAAATGTGATTTTTCCCCGTCTTTTTAGATAATAGAACCCTTCGTGTAAAAAAAAACAACAACGATAAGGTGTGTGTTATAAATTAAAGTATTATTGTTATAGACTAAATTATCATAACCAAATAGATTCATTTGAAGGGAAAAAGATATTTTTTATCTTGTATATATTTAATTATTATTGATTGATTAATTACTTTGTTTTACTTGTATTCTTTCTAAATTTAATTATATGGAATATAATAATTATCATGTCTGAAGTAATTAATTGGAATCGTATCAGTGGAATAGTGATTGAATGTAAACACGATGGTTATGGGATCGATATACACTGTATACTACAAGGGTAGTGTATTATTGTAATTTTCCATCTTTAGTAAGATAAAATACGGCATTGATTTCCGCCCTGCGTGAAGCTGAAGCGTTAAATATTTCGATTTTGTGTCAATTGATTATTTGTGTCAATCAATCTTTGATTATCTATCTACAGATGGCGTACCGTTTACAAGCTTTAAGTTCACTAGCAAATAATATAAGTCCGGCACAAAATTTACCACAAAGTCAAATAATTAAACCTGAAAAACAAGACGCCATAATGCAAACTGACCCAGTACATTCAGAAGAAGAAGAAACATATCAACACAGTTATACGGAATCCGAGAAATCGATACCGGATATCGATTATCATCAATACAAAGACAATTACGATGACGAATTAAAGAAATATGAAATACCCAAGGATTTCTCAAAGCCTTCAGAAGATTATATTCCGCAAACCAACGAGGAATACAATAAAGAAGCCGAGAAATACGCTTTAGAAAGAAAATCGCATAATATCGATTTTCCCAAACAGCCAATCGAGAATGGTTATCCCAAAATGGCAGATGTGTACAATTTCGATAAGGATTATCAAAATCGACCTGATTTTTGCTATTCTAATACAAACTATCAAGACAGTGTCGAAATTTTAAGAAATCAACAGCATAATTTGCAAATTCTTCAAGAACAACACCGTGTGACGGAAAATCAGAATTTTTTCAACGAGAACCATATAAAGCAAGAAATTGATTTTGGCAATGATGAGGATAAATTCATATATGAAGCGAATAAAGATCAGATTGGTATGTTTTTTATTTTATTTTAATTGATTTTCTTTCCTAAAATTAATTTTTTATTTAATATTTTTCTCAAGAAATTGGTTATTCGATTTTATTATCTATGTTATTGTTTACTTATTTTATCTGTTTAGGTATACATTTAAAGGACTTAAGGCATATATATTAATAGCATAATCATAGCACAAATAATATGTGTATGTATATTTAATTTTAAATCGAGTTATCGATTATTTTTTTGAAAATTTTATAACATAATATTATTTTTACCGACAATATATTCGGCTCATTTAGATTCGATGCAGGGCCAACGATAACCGAAATAAATTGGATTACTAAGATACTAATATATGTATTTATAATATAATTTATTGGTTTCTTTATCTCCAGTATATAACAGAGATTCGGTTAAATTGCGTAACTGAACGACGAGAGAGGGGAAATGAATAAAATCGTTAAACCTTGCGGTTCTGGGTTCGATTCCCATTCGGAGGAGTTTATATTTCAAGACTACGTTTAATCTGGCTATCCTGTTGTATGTGAAAGATATATTATTTTTTCTAGCTTCACGCAGTGTCCCGCATATGGGGAGGGAGAATGGCGGAACTCCACGCCGCGCTTTAGTCTTGTCACTAGAGCGAGGAAATTTTAAAAATCTCCTGACTGGGAATCGAACCGACACCTGTCGCGTATTATGTGTTTTGTAAGCACTATTAACATTTAAGAAAATATTAGCATTCTGCACTGTAAACTGTAACTGAGTCCCCTTTCAAACTCCTTTTTATTCCTACGCAACATTTTCGTAAAAAGGGTAGGAAATTTTTATTTAGCATATTAATATATAGATTTTGTTTTTTTTTCTAGACCCAAACACAATATATGATAATCAAAGGAACATAGAGGAGCAAAGATTATTAGAAATACAACATCAAGTAAAACAGGAACCGGATACATCTAATGGTATTTTTTTATTATTATTTAAGTACTTATATAACGAAAATAACATATTTAAAGCAGTATTCCACACTTAGGAAAAAAAATTGTTTTATTTAATGTATAAAAAATTTAACGCAGCGGTATTTCAACCCGAATATTAACACAAATTCATATAATCTTTTGTCTAATGAGGAAGTTTCATGATATTTATATTATTAGTTTCATCTTAATATAATTAAAATATCAGCCAGTCGTGGCGCAGCGGCACGAAGTGTGGCTGTAAAATCGACTGGTTGTGGGTTCGATCCCCACTGGAGGAGATGAAATATTTACTTAAAATTTATATTTCCATTTCTTCGCTCTGGTGTCGAGGTGAAGCGCGGCGTTGAGTTCTGCCACTCAACACGCAATGCCTCCAGAATTCGACAGAAAGTGGAACGTGTGTGGAAGTGGAAGTGGTAGTGTCTTAGTACTAGGTTCCCTTTGCGTACCCTGCTGTGTGCGGGATACGGCGTGAAGCTGATAATTAAAATATAGAAAAAAAAGTAAAAAAAAATGAAAGTCTTTACAATCTATGGTCGCCGACCTCTTCTGTGACGTCACACCGCTTTAATCAAGATCGTCACATGGGGATAATATAATACAGGGTGGAAGTGTCAGCACCACATTAAATGAAACCACAGTTTTAACTACTCTATAAAAGCCTAATATTATTCAGAAAAAAATAAATTCCCAAAAATGAAAAAGTTTTTTTTTCAAACAAAATAAATAATAAAATTGTCATTTTAAAACAAAACGCCATTTGTAAGGATGACGCACGCACACACCTTATCAAAGGAACACCGCCGCACACGCCTCATTTCGAAATCGAGTCGTATGTATTGGCGATAAAGTTCAAAGTTGTTTAACCTTTAGTAGTATTTTTGTAGTAGTAAGTGTTTATGTTATTGGGATCTATACGTAATCGCGTCATACGAAATACAGGTATGGATAAAAATCGTGAAATGAAAAAAAAATCCTACGTCCAAACTGTTGAGGCATCTTAATTAATTTCTTTAGGTATAGGTTTGAAATATTTTACCCTATATGCTGTTTCCGTAAATGGAGCGCTGCCTCTTCCACCCTGTATAATGAGAT
>JAAIXJ010000025.1:11182-108666 GCA_013403705.1 Heliconius hermathena | reverse complement strand
TTTCTCGTTCGGTTATGTTTGTATGAATGAAAAGTAGAAGATCGGCAACGCTTAGTAGTAGTTTTTGTAGTAGTACGCGTATGTGTGCGTCACACGAAATAAAGGCTTGGATAAAAATCGTGAAATGAAAAAAAAATCCTACGTCTAAACTGTTGAGGTGCCTTGATTAATTTCTTTTGCTTTGTGTTTGAAATATTTTACCCTATATGCAGTTTCAGTAAATGGAGCGCTGCCGCTTCCACCCTGTATATTTAAAAGATTTTTTCAGTGTCCTCTATTGCATAATAAATACTGCTCATTAGACGCAAGCGATGCTCAATAATTAAATTATAAGTACAATTGGGCTGCGTCGCCGTGGTTAAGACAGCGATGTGACGTCACACTTATATTTGGAAATAATTTCAAAGTGCTATCTATAACTTTTTTAAATATTTTCAGTGTTATTCCACACTTAGGAAAGAGAAATACTAAGTATTTGAACCCGCACCTCTTGGAAACCATCCAAGCCCTCTGACTACTAAGCCATACGTTCTTATCAATCTGGTTTAAATCCCGCTGCGCTCAAATTTTATACGTTTCTAACTTTTTTTAGAAACATAAAATTTTGCTAAAACTTTTTTATTGTACTGTATAGGAGAATTTTTTTACAGTATTATTTAATTTGAATTATTCTTTTATTTATTAAAGAGAAGGAAAAAAATTGTAAATTTCATTTTATAATTTAATGGCATTATTATTTCATTATCTTAATAGTAACCCGTTCTATTCCAGGCTGTGATAATTCAGTGATGCAGCCGCAGACCAGTCCATACTACACAAACACTAGTAATAGTGTTACAGGTAGGATATAAACTTTTTTATTTTGTTATTCTATTAGGTAATGGCTGTACTCGCGACTTTGTCCGTAGGAAAGTTGAGCATTTTTTATTAAAAAACTAATTTAATAAAATAGACACAAAATTTGGAAGTTTTCCAAAATAGTGCAAAACTGCATTTTAAACAGAACGGAATTAGTGGTGGTGGTGGAACCGTCAGCGCCCCTTTTACGGAAACAGCATATAGGGTAAAATATTTCAAATACATACCTAAAGAAATTAATCAAGATACCTCAACAGTTTAGACGTAATTTTTTTTTTTATTTTATGATGTTTATCTATACCTGTGTTTCGTGTGACGCAGTTACGCATAGATACCAATAACGTAAACACATACTACTACAAAAATACTACTAAAAGTTAAACAACAACTGAACTTTGTCGCCAATACCTACGACTCGACTTTGGAATGGGCGTATGCGGCGGTTTGCCTTTGATAGGTTTATGTGTGCGTGAGTCGTTCTTGAAAAATGGCGTTTTATCTTACAACGATAATTTTGATTATTTATTTTGTTTGAAAATATCGCTTTTACATTTTTGCGAAAAAAATAAATAATTGTATTAGGCTTTTGTAGAGTAATTAAAACTGTGGTTTCATTTAAAGTGATGTTGACAAAAATACTCTGTATATGAAAAATTGTTCAACTTTTTTTTAAAGTATAAATAATAAAACAGGACAGCATAAATACAATTTGTTGTAATTTCAAAATAATCGTGTATGTCCAAGTGCACGATATCAAAACACAAATAATATTTATTTTTTGTCTGTTTTTCTGGGCTGATTTCCGGAACAGCTGAACCGATTATTATGGCATTAACACTAAAAGATACAGAATTGAGGGAGGCAGCAATGGGCTACTGTTTATCCCGGAATTTCCTCAGGATCGCATACGCAGGAAAAATCGCGGTCACGCGTGTGTGGCTGACAATTTTTGAAAGCAAAATTAAATAAAATCCTAAAAGATTTAAATTACATCATACTATAATTTTCAATAAAAAAAATCGACTTCAATGGGACTTCATAATCAGAACCTAACCAAACTCTCATCAAAGTACCCTTGAAGTGTATCTTTTCCAAAACAAAAAGAATAATCAAAATTGGTTGACGTGATATTTGAGTTACTCGTCTATTTGTCACACACATACTTATATTGTCAAATTAAAATGGGAGCACACGGAAAACACCAGCTTTCAAATAAAAAAAGAATCATCAAAACTGTTCCCAACCCAATCCTCCTCAACCCAGTCGAAGATTCTGAAGTATCAAACAATAAAATACAGTCGAAGTCGCTTAAACATAATAAAGGAAAGGGTAGTGTCATAATAACAATGAGTGTCTTAACACTAGGTTCCCTTTGCCTATAAGCGGGCTACAGCATGCAGCGGGACTTTTGGGATTTTTCGGGATTTTTAAACATTATGAACTCCCATATAGACAATATTATAGAGGCCGGTCGTGGCGCAGCGGCACGAGGTGTGACTGCAAAACCGATTGGTTGTGGGTTCGATCCCCACTCGAGGAGATGAAATATTTACTTAAATTTATATTTCCATTTCTTCGCTCTGGTGTCGAGGACAAGCGCGGCGTTGAGTTCTGCCACTCAACATGCAATGCCTCCAGAATTCGGCAGAAAGTGGGGAACGGAGTGTCTTAACACTAGGTTCCCTCTGCCTACCCTGCTGTATGCGGGATACAGCGTGAAGCTAATTAATGGATCTATTATTTTTTTATTACCAGTAATTTTTGTAATTTTTAACACGATATGTGAAATCATATATATATATATATATATATATATATATATATATATATATATATTCCAATTCTATTTGCAGGTGGTGGATATTATCAACAAATTACCCGACCCGGACCTGAACTCCTGATCGCGAAACAGAACGCCCTAGCGGCGCATCAACAACTATGTAAATATTAATTTATATACAATATACATAATTAATGATACAAGAAAATCAATTAAAGCGTACAATACGCGTTGCTATGGCAAAGCGTATGTCACTATATTAAAGTATATAAGTTCAAACATATAGTAGTGTGTTGTTTATGATATAAATGATAATTATTTTTTAGGGCATGACTTTAATAAAATATTAACTGTAAAGGACAGGTTTACAGTTAATATTTTTATTTAATGTTTTCATTTTCATAAATCAATTTTTATTTCATAAATGAATATTTAATTTCTTTGAGTGGGGATCGAACCCACAACCAGTCGCGTTTACAGTCACACATATGTGCCACTGCGCCACGACTGGCCTGACTGATCTGTTTTATTTTTTTAATTATTACTATAATTCTATATATTTTTTTTTGTTTAATTATTACCATACTGTTTGTTCCCCTTAATAAATAAATAAAGAAATAATTCGCCCCTTACTTAGATGAATTATATTAAAATTATTTCCATTTCCCAATAGGTAGACAAACCGCAGAGATCTAAAGTGAAATTAAAAAACAATATGTATATTAATATTAATTTTCAGGGCAAAACACAATGAAACGGCCATTCTTCTACAGTGAGAGTCAACACTACAACACGCAGCAACTGATACAGCGGTGTGAGGTCAGTGATCGCATTAGAGATAGCTTCACGACTAAAGTTGGGCGTTATAACAAACAGCAGATAATATAATTCATTATAAATTTCTAAAGTTCTAATCATTATTTATTTTCAACACTGACTGTTATTTATAATTTTCATTATCTGTTATGAATATGGCGTGTGGCGCCTCGGCTCGGTAATGATCGGACATATTTAGTAGTTATTCGGCCTACATCGAATTCAGCCAAGGTCAAATAAAATAATGATGGCGAACTTCACATCGTATAAACTCGCACAAATATGAGCTTTAACTCAATGGCAGAAAGGCCAAATATTACTTACATTAAAATAACTAATGACAAAAATATTAGTCTGAACTTCGTACATTTTGTCATTGTATACTTACGTTGAAAATAATATAATATATATTACAACAGTTTAAAATAACAGTTTAAAAAATATAATGAATAATGCATTATAAAAATATAATAGTAACGCCCAACACTATTCACGACGTATTGTGGTGGGGTAGGCATAGGGAACCTAGTGTTGAGATACTCTGTCGCCCACGTATTGCACAATTTTTGAGGTATTCTGCTTGGATTGGCGGAACTCAACGTCGCCTTTTGTCTCGTTACCACAGCGAGGAAATGAAAATATTAAATACTTCATTCCTCTGAGTCGGAATCGAACCCACAACTGTCAGACCGGTTACAGTCAGACACATTTATTTATAATTAATTAGTGTCGGTATTTTTTTTTAAATTAGTGTTTTTTAATTAAGTTGTGTATAACAAAAAATGATAATAATACTTTAATTGTCCCTGACCGTATATTTCTCTATGATTTACACTTAAATAAAGCATGTAAGTGTAAAAAAAAAGCATTTTAGTCAATACGGTAGATGAGTCGTGGGCGCCCAGAAGTTAAGCTATCTAAACTTTACGTATTGTTTACTCACGCTCAGGAAGGAAGTATAGAGAAGTAAGGAAATTGCTAATGTCAAATCTGCGCAGCCATCTACGGAAGTGTGGTAGAGTAACGTCGCCAGTAATGGCAACACGCATGGGTAGACTCGACCGGATCATTACCACCCCCGGCATTTAAAACCGGCGTGAAGCAGTTGCTTTATGCCACTGCGTTTCGCATCAGGTAATGCCGGGCTCCGGCGCCCAACCCACCTTGTCGGCCGGCAACGCACCTGTAGCTCCTCTGGTGTTGCACGGGGTCGTGGGCGGCAGTAGTCACTTACCATCAGGTGACCCGCACGCACGTTTGCCTTGTCTTATTCCATAAAAAAAAAATGGATGACTTCAGGGCAGCCATGACTCGACGACCGTACTGTTTGTAGTTTTTATTAAATACTAGAGACCCGTTCGCTGCTTCGCCCGTTTGATTTTCATAATTATTTATGTACTTATCTGTATTGTATAATATTATGTTGTTATAAATTGAAAAGAAAAATTTCAGTCAAAACAATAAAACAGTTATTTTGTAGCAATTTTGTGTAACTAAATATTTTATATTGATATAATTTTTTTTATGTATGAACCGATTGAATAAAAAATTGAAATAAAATGAACACTAAATGTTAAAGGAATTTTGTAAAATACAATAATGAAAACTGCATTTTAATCGGTTAAGCCGTTTCAGTAATTAATTACAAACAATATTTTGGGTGATAAACGACCCCAATGATAGAATTTCTCACATCTATGTAGATGATGATCAGTTAAAATTTTATTATAAATATAGATAGATACGTTAATATTTCAATATTATATTTTTATTTCTTTTTTCAGGACTTACCAAGAATCCTTCAGTGATTGAGAGACATTCCAAAGTAAAAGTAAATGTATATTTTTTTTAAACTAAAAAACGTGTTCTCTATACGACGATAATCTCTCGGTGGTTTTACACTTTTTTATTATTATTATTACTATAAATTATTTATATTTTTTTTATATATTATTATAATAGTATATTATTTTTATAGTAGAATCTCGATCATCCGGCCCTCATACGGATTCGCAATTATCCGGACTACCAATTATAAAAATGTTGTACGTAAATAAGTGTATACATCGTATATTGGGAATTTTTTTCTCTTAATATTTTCTTTATAAATATCGATTTTCGTTGTTGCATTGGTTTATTCAGATTTTCGTTTATCCGAATGCCTAACGATTGTTGTCCGGGTAATCGAGTTTCTACTGTATTTTGTAAATATCTATTTTTGATGTTTTCTTTTTGGCGGCAATTTTGACTTTGACAGATGACAGTTCAGCTATATTGTTTTTTATCTGTATTAATAAAGAAATTAAATTTCTTTATTTCTTTGTATAATTGAATTTTGTTTTTTTGGCAGCTCTTTTTTATTTTTCAAAAATATTTGGTGTTGTAAAATGTAATAATTATAATTATATGTTTTTTTGAGTTTTAAATAGTATAGCTGTGCGGTTATTTTTTTTTTTCAGTGAAATATTTGATATTAATCTGTGCATTGATTTAGTTGTCTAAAGAAAATTTATATACTCTGTTATAATATGATACCTTTTTTATGATTGCACAGATAAACAGAAATTGTTGCCGTTTCTTTCTTATTTTGAAATGTTATATTTTTTTCAACATGTTTATTTTTGAAATCTGATTTTTATATAGGTTATGTATAGTTATGTTTTTTAATGTTAGGTATATTTTCGAAAATCTATTTATAATCTTACAATATGGTTACCATTAATTGCTTCATCATTTTCGATATAGCATTTCTTTTATAATTTTTTTTTATTAAAAAAATAAGAAGAAAGGCTGCTTTATCGATTTTGATAGAAATCTTTAGGGAGGTGATACTTTATCGAATTTACGTGGCAATTATAAATAATGTAGTAGTAATAAGTTCATTTCTTCGTCACAATTGGTTTTTGTTTTTTTTTTTCAAATAAGTAGATCTTGCCAAAGTGTTTTTTTTTTCTCTTTTTTTATTTTTGCATAAATTCGTGTCACAGACATGATTTATTAATGTTTATTATGTATATAATATTAATTAGAACAAACTTTTTATTTTTTGTACATATATACATTTTTTTAAACTTATTTAAAATTATTATCGTATTGTTATTAATCATAATTAAACATATTTTTTTTCATATACATTATTTTAAACATGTCTATGACAGATTATAAATACAAAGTATAGTTTTTCTTAATATAATTGTTTTTTTTTTCTATTTTTGGTGCTCATAAACATAATAGATATTTTTTTTTGCAAATCGTCTTCATTTTATATAAATAAATGTTCGAGTACAATTTTTTTATTTTCGGTTTAAACGCACACATTGTAGAGAAATCGCTAGTTTTTTTAATTTTATTTACATTTTTTTGTTAGCGCTTAAAAAATATATTATTTACCGTAGTGAGTAAGATTTTTTTAATAACGCGGGATGGTAAATTGAACGGAGCGTGCACTTTTTTAATGTTTTTTTTCTCAAAATTTTTGGCCATTTTTTTCAAAATTGTGATTGTATATTCGATGGATATTTATAAAAGATATACATATATATAAGGTAAATAAAAGAAAAGATTATATTTTTTATCTGTACGCTCTTTTAGACCAAAGCTGTGAATTATAAGGATGTTAGGGTCTTAAAATTTTTTTGCGAAAACATAGTTTTACTCGTTTTGCTGATAATTGTGATAATCTCTAAACCAAACGTAATTTAGTTAAAAAAAATAATTAAAAGAAACATTTTTTTTTCATTTTTTTTAAACATTGCATAAGAGTAAAACTATTTTATCGCTCATTTTTTGGGGATATTTCATAACAAAAAAATTTAAAAACTGGGTTTTTTTAATAAGGGAGCTTGCTTAATGGTAAATGTCCCCAAAAAAAAAGTAATGTCTAGTATAAGTGGAGATGTTAAGTGCTACAAACATTTTGTTTATATATTTTTTACAGCAGTGGCCATTAAATTAAAATAAGTGGATTTTTTATAACTTGTGTTTCTTTTTTCTTTATTCATAACCCTGTTTCCTCAATCGGGAATAGTGTCCATAATCATCGAGTGCAAGAATAAAAATTATATACTGTATAATTTTGTCTGGACTCTATACTTTACTACGTATCAAAACTCACAAACTCGAAGATAAAATCGAGTCATTACTTTAGTACCTATAGTATAAAATAAAAATAAAGAAAATGAAAATGAATTTACGAAAATTTTATTTCCGATCCCAATATCCCCAGACCTAAGTAATTTTAACAAAGCTAAAATTTTGAGGATTATTATCCAATTAAGACAGTATGCGTGTATGCATACTCACTTACTTGAAAATGGGACCTTTCAGAGATAGATTCTATCGCGTCTGGGAGGATCATTGGTCCATCGGAATGCTCTGGCTGTTTATAAAGGTTCTTGAAATAGCCCCATAAATAATATATATGTAAAATTGAGGCTTACTAGAATAACGTAGTTTGCCTCAATTTGAAACAAACTTCAGGACTTCTTAGTTTAAAGAATGGCAATTATAAATATATTTTTTTTACATTATTCTTAAAGACATTTGAATACGAGCGTTTCTATTTTAACGTAGGTGAGCGTGGATTTTATCTAATTACATATTAGACTAATAAAAAATCCTCGAAATTTCAGCTTTGCTAAAATGACGTAGATCTGGGAGCCTTAGGATCTTGGGCTATTAGACTTGTGAGTTTTATTTAGACTGAGTTATGTCGTCCTACACGCAATGCCTCACAATTTCATTCAATAGTGGGGAATGCAAGTGTCTTAATAGGGAATGGGGAGTCTTAACACCAGGTTCCCTCTCTCTCTTTCTATGTGCGGGATACAGCGTGAAGCGTTTTGATGTTCAGTATTTATTTGTTTTTTAATTTTATCACTTTAAAAATACTCATAAGCTTGTATTGGTGAAATCGGTGAAAAACTCAAAACACAGCCTACATCTCCGACCTTATCTTGGAGCCTAGAGAGACCTAGTGCAGTGGCGTAGCGAGCGTAACTCGCGCCCGGTGCAAAATACCTTTTCAGCGCCCACCAGGCAAACATTGTATAATTGTATATATAAAATATACTCCCAATTTAATAAATTAATAACTTAAAAAAACAATAACAAGACGATATGTGTGGTCCTTACATATGAAATTGGCGTTTGATATGGGAGGGACAAAAAGTCGAATATTTTGTAATCTCTATCTCTATATATAATATAATAAGACAGTAAAAATATTTTGTCTGTACATTTAGTAATTTTGACTGGAATGGATAGAGGGACACTTAAAAAGAATAATATAAAGCAAAACTATTTTTCTTGAATTTCTTGTCTGTCTGTCTGTCGATTTGTATGGTTACATTTTTCTCTGAAAGTACTGAACCGATTTACTTAAAAGTTTTACCAATTGCTTTGTTTTAACTCAACTAAACAATTAAAGTTTGTTTCATCAAAATCGGTTCATTAAAAAAAAGTTATCGTCATTTGAATAAACTCAAGGCATTAGTTTGCCTGCGAATGTTATATAGCAATCGCGCTGATAAGATTCTTGGCCAAAGAATGACTTAAATTAAATTATTCACTGACATCAGCACATTTAACAGAGCTTTAAAATTATGATGAGACGTATATTACATAGATAAAAAGAACGTAATTTTACAAAAATATATACGTATAATAAATAATTAGCTTTATGTATATTTTATAAATATCAAATATCAACATTGGTCGTATTTTTTAATTCAAAACAATCAAAAATTCTTATAGAAATTACGATAATATAGTAAAAAAAAATTATGTATATATATATAATGATTTAAAGAGGCAGTTGTAATTAGCAGTTTTGGTAAGTTAAAAATTATGAATGGCACGTTCAATAACTAGTTCAGCAGTTAAAACTAAGCAGTAAAGTATACAAAAATGAGTAATAAAAAATAATGAAATGGATCAGTGAATATATAATTGACCAGAAAAATAATTAAATGGGCTGTAAAAATTATTAAACGAGCGGTTACTTGTGGGCAGTAATAAATCGAAATTTGTCGGTAAGAAATCTCATTCTAAGCAATTCTATAAACAATGAGGTAGTAAAAAAAAACCTTAACCTAACCTAACCCACTCTGTAATTGTTTAGACAATTTAAGTTTGGGTGTAAATTAAATAACTGCTCAATATGTTTTTCAACTGATCATAATAACATCTCGAATATTTAAATAACAGCTCGAAAAATTACTTCTCTATTAGAAGTCATTATAGTTGTCAATCAATTCTGTTTATTAAATCAATAATCATGTAGTTTAAGCGGGCGAAGCCACGGGCGGGGCGCTAGTATAATATATTTATTTAATCAAAGTATGAACCTTTATTATCTATGTACTTTGCCTTCTCTTAAGTAGTAGGGTATCTATAAAATCTTTGAAGGCAGTTTGGACTGCCCCATCGGAGTTAAATTTGTTCCAAGTTATTTAAAAAAAAAAAAAATGGTAATCTATTGCAGCAAGGTCGGGGGAGTACAGTGGACGTCTTAGATATTCCAATTGAAGCTTTTCTAATTTGATAGCCGTCTCTTGTGCAGAGTGGTCTTGCGTTGTCGTCAAGTAGTAGTGGCGTAGGGCGATCGGTCTCGGTAAAAAAAAACCGAAAAATACCTAAAAACCGTAAAATGGTATATATATACATACCTATATATATATATACATACCTATATACATATATATATATATATATANTATATATATATATATATAGATTACATCCTGAACTAGTATATTTAATTGGGGGGGACTTCATCTTTGGACAGATATGTTCGTGTAAATGTTGTTTTTTTATAATAATTTTGTCATATATAATTTTATTTTGTTATAAATAATTTTGTATAAATATATATAATTTTGTTTTGTTTTGGGCCAATTTTGTTGTAAGTAAAATTTCTGGGGTAGGTAGGTACCAGACTATTCTTTCCAGGTCTTGTCCCGTCGTTGATCGTAGATATGTCAAAATAATTTTAATTAGCTTAATGAACATACATAGTCAGGAGTATTTGAAGTGCCAGTCTCAGCTTTGGACAACATCTTCTCCATACAAGATTATAAAAGTAAGAAATTCTAATGGGGTTTTAGATTCAATTTGTACTGTGGAGTAACATTATGCAATCCCTATTTCAAATTTATTTTACATTGAAATCTGTGTTACAATTTTTACAAATTTTTTCAAGACCATTATCAACATTATCCTTGTTAAATAAACTTTCGACCAAGTGGAAGGCAGGTCACAGTTCAGAGATTGATCCCGGCTTATGCGCCACAGTAAACTAAAGGACTTATCTAATCGCAGAAACCCCCCTAAGTATTGTCCTTGTTATCGTATGTCGCTGTTTGGATGCACATATATGTTTACACGTCTACACGTTTGATCACACATTCATACATGTGATCACACATACACACATGTGGTCACATCCACACGTGATTACACATACACAAACATATATGAATACATATCCCTTGTCATAAATGAATAACTTCTAAATTACTATTATAAGAGGGCCATTACTTAATTAATTAGCAGGCCTCCAAAACAAAATACTAAGGCCAGAGGGGTGAAACGAAAATAATTAAAAATTGCACATTCTCTGCAGTAGGAATTAAATTCAATTAGAAATTTATACTCACATGTTGATTTCTTATTTAAATTTAACTTTATGCATATTTATTATAACCTTTGACTTGTGAAGAACAATCGTTACGTTTTCGCTTTATAATGTATGGAATAAACTAGTTTGACCTTTTATAGAACTAGTTTTGTGTTTGCATTTATTTTTTATATTAACTATACATAGTAAGCTAACGGGGCGGCTGTAGAAGCGAAGGTTATGGGTTCGATTTCCACTCGTGAGAATGAATTATTTTAATTTTCTTACTCTCATAATAAGACAAAGCATGGTATGGTTTCCGCTTAACAGAGGTAAAAATATATAGATACAAATAATTCTTATGAAGCCTTCATAGCGCAGTGTAATGCCAGTGGGTTTGATCCCCACTCGAAGCAATGATTATTAACAAAATGTTTTCCATTGTCATCTTTGGTAAGATATTGTGCGGCGTTGAGTTCCGCCATTCAACCTACAAGGTCTCGAAAATTGTGTGAGCGTGTTGAACTTAGTGTTATTTTAATAGCTTCCTTATATGCTGCTATATGCATGATACAGCGTCAAGTTAAAAAAAATAGTTAAACATCTTTTGCATTTTTAGTAACATTGCCAAATTCTAAACGAATAAATTTAGATTTTATCTTTCATTAATCAATTATTAATTAAACATGTAGAAACCGTAATTAAAAAAAAAACAAATGACGTCATGATGACGTAGTTTTGACGTATGGAAACAATATTGTAATTAACTTTGTTTTGGGTTTAAATTTCACTATACAGTTTTACGCTTTATCCCGCATAGTGGTATGGTAGGCAGAAATAAATTAGTGTTAAAACACTCCTTATCACATTTCCACCCGAATCTGAGACATTGCGTGTAGAGTGGCGGAACATACCTTAAACGCCGCGATCTGTCTGACCATAGCGGAGAATGAAAAACGAAATGAAAGGAATAAAAACCGTCGCAAGTACAGACAGATACTTTCCCACTGCCTGGACATATGTTTTAACCAAGTTCACGCTGTATGTCGCTTCCGTTCTCCGCTCCACCCATTCAAGGATTATATGTTGGGTGGAGAAATTAATTATTTTTATAATTTATTCAAAACACGCGCACAAAAATGTTATAAAATTCAAATATTTTGAAAATTTTAATTATTATGTTAGCTAATGTTAAATAGCCTTGTGATTCAATTAGGCAAGTGCGTTTTCATATACCTATTTAGTTTTGCACAATCTTTGTACGTATGTATATGTAGTAATAGACTGACCGTGACAAACAAAGTTATAGAGAATGAAGGCCTTTTATAAGGTCACTGAAGCTTTAGACCATAAAAGTACTGTATATACAGGGTGTAACTGTATCGACGGATCAACGGTGGTTTACGGTAGGGGATCTCGATCCCTATCCATTTCACTCTCTTCTTACTACCTCCCATTTATGTTCATCGATTTTTTTGTGTTTCAGCAGATATTTAGGAATTCGTGATTTTTTTTTAAATTATATACATTTTTACTCTAGTTATTTTGTTAATTGTTCAAATCTATCTAGATAGGCGGCAGCCCAGTAGTTTAAAAGCAGTATCAAATGGTTTAGACCACTGGTTCCCAACCAGTGGTCCGCCTAAATATGGTTATGTATGGTAAGCCTAAATATGGTCCGCGAACAATTTAAATTTTATGACTGGGGATGGTGAGGCGAAGTTTTTGTTTGATTATCAAAGTTAATTTTTATTATACCTACATGCATAGTGGTCCCTGCTACCAAGAATGATATTAAAGTGATCCTTGATCAAGAAAAGGTGGGGAACCCCTGGATTAGACCAAGCAATCTACACCATAAATGAACACTCACACTAATGTAAAGCTCAGCTTAGATCTCGAGGATAGTATAATATAAAGTAAAATCCAAGGATTCTATCTGTTGAAATACAAAAAAACAACTATATATATTAGAGAAATGATGTTGATTTTTTGTGACGCAATCTTAGTAATGCTGATATTTACAATTAGTGAAGCACTTAGTTCCGCCAAGACCGCCTCAAAGTTGATATGCAATATTATTTATATTTATTTATATATGCAATTATATTATTCCCAAATAAGTGGAAAGTGGTGAATGAAGTATATTGACACTAGTCTCCTTGACTGGTAGAATCAATTATTTTCATTTCTTCACTCTCGTAACAAGACAAATTGCGGCGTTGAGTTCCATCATCATTTATTCCGCAATGTCTCGAAATTTGTGCGGTGCAAGTCATATACCTTTGAAACAGAGTGTGATCATTTATAAAATCATTTATTTGGTAATAACTTTAACACACAAACATCTTTTCATAATGTTTTTAAATCGTAATATAGAAAATTCTCTGGCGTTTTCTGGAATCCTATTGTAAAAGGACATAGTTCCATAAATGAAATACGGATTCGATGCAATCGAGTCACAGGTGCATTTTTGGTATTAATATAATACACATTACCAATTTTGGTAAAATCATTAATATTTTTCCAGGACAGTCGTGGCGCAGCGGCATGAGGTATGACTGTAAAACCGACTAGTTGTGGGTTCGATCCCCACTCGAAGAGATGAAATATTTACTTAAATTTATATTTCCATTTCTTCGCTCTGGTGTCGAGGTTAAGCGCGGCGTTGAGTTCTGCCACTCAACACGCAATGCCTTCAGAATTCGGCAGAAAGTGGGGAACGGAGTGTCTTAAAACTAGGTTCCCTCTGCCTACCCTGCTGTGTGCGGGATACAGCGTGAAGCTGATTTAATTTTTTAAATTCTTTTTATTAATATTTTTCTTAACATACATAACATTTTCAAAAATATATTATATTGAGATGCAACTGTCAATAATTAATTTCTTTAAACTTTTGCCTTAAGGAGTCCTTAGGACCTACGTTATAGATTGCACGAATAGCTCGCTTCTGCAGGATAAATATTGGTTAAAAACTGGCTGCATTACCCCAAAGTAAAATCCCATAAGACATAATACTATGGAAGTAGCTGAAGTAAACAAGTCGAGCCGTTTCCACATAAGTTAAAGATTTAACTTTTTTGATCGCGAAAGCTGCTGAGGTAAGTGTCTTAACACTATCTAACATTCTATATGTATGATAGAATGTTAGATAGTGTTAAGTAGTAGTAAGAGTAGAATACCCTTTCCTTGTATATAAAATTCTAGAACACTTTTAACAAATACGAGCTACCAGCTCATCACTTCGTTTTCGTGGACTATAAAATGTAAATTTTTATTTTTTCCTGTTCTCGTAAAATTTACTCCCCTACACTCCCTAACATATCTACATGACAACTATTGACGTTTCTAGTTCAGTTCAGTTCTTTTATTAAGGCGTTCCGAGCGTGCTAGTTGAGCACAAAATCACTTCGCCAATGACACGTTGTATGGTTCAATGTTTTTAACTCCAGTAGTTTCGTCTGTGCGTTGTCTGTCTGTTACTAACGGAATATTTTTATATATATTCCTGTATATAATTTAAAAGTTATCATATTGTTTTTATTATCATTTATGTATAAATAATCTCTTAGATGAAACCTTGAAAGTGACATACCTATCATTAAAAATAAATAAAAAAAGATTTAAATATAACATATAATAATTAATTTGAGATAAATTATATTTTTAGTAATTTTTGTAACAGGTACCTACCTGTTGTTAAATTCTTTTTTATAAATATTCGAATAAAGAAGCATTTATTGATCTACAGCTACACTATAATATAAGTGTGTAGGTATATTAAATCTCTATATCTAATAAAAGGATTGTGTACATGAAAGATATAAAAAAAACCACTCAGCAGAATTCTTGTCTGTCTGTCTGTTTGTTTGTTCGCCAATCACGCAAAAATTACGGGACAGAAATCAATGAATTTTTGCATGGTATGCATATGGTCAAAAGATAATTTTTTTTGAGTTTCCTCCCGAATTTCATTACACTTTTCTTTAAAACAAATAAAAATCGAAAAATGTAAATTACACAAATACCTCGCCTTGCGTCGGAATTACGTTCCAAAAAAATACGACGCAAATTGAAACGATGCAAAGTGAAAATAGATTTTCTATAGCAAACCATTTAATGATCGATCAAAGGTTCTGATTTTTGAAAGAGATGAAGTAAGGACGGAATGCAAGATCAGTGTAAATGGTAAGATATTAGAACAAGTGAATGAAGTGGTATACTTGGGAAGTATGTTCAGTAGAGATGGAAGATACGAGATGGATGTGGAAAGGCGTATTGCTGCCGGTAACAGGGTGAACGGAGTCTTAGCCGCATTGATGAGACGGCGAAACGTCAGCACAGCTGTGCGTTTCACAATGCAGAGTTGGTACCGACACTGTTATACGGCAGCGAGACGAGATGAATATTACAGAAGAAGAATGAAAGAAAGATGAATGCTGTGGAGACATTGCGTCTTTGTAGGATATGCGGAGTCAGCTTAGCTGATCGAATCCGCAATGAAGAGGTACACAGAATGGCAGGTACTAGCGAGGATGTCATGGTGAGAATGAAGAACGTGCTCAGCTGGTTTGGGCATGTCGAACGAATGAGTGATGAAAGATTGGCAAAAAAGATTTATGATGGAAAAGTGAGCAGTAAGAGAGGTAGGTGGAGACCTTGGTTGACCTTCGAAAATACAGTATCGAAGATACTGGAGGAAGGTCACGTAAAAAGCATGAGGACCCCCCGGAGGGCATGTATGAAGAGGTTGATGAAAGTGAACGAGGCGAAAGAGGTATGTAGAGACCGTGGCGTTTGGCGCTCCGTGCTCTCTGACTATCCCGCTAGGGATAAAGCGTGAAGTTATAGTATAGTAGTATAGTATAGTATTTAATGATCGTAAATAGGTTCCAGGCTTACGAAAATACTATCTTTTAAAAATAAAATTTAACTAATTTTGTCTCCAAGCTGAAAGTTTTTTTAGTATTTTTGGCAATTCTACCAACTGCACCCTTTTCCCTCATATTTGGGTAAAAAAAATTACAAATTTATGTAAAAAAGAATATAACTCTGCCAATAAATAAATTGGGGAAATATTTATCATTTTTTAACCAAAAACACCACGTAAAACTTTATATATGTAAATTAATTAATCTCTTTTTAAAAAAGCACAACACACTACATTACCTCACACTACGTAATTAAACTGAACTCTAAAACAAGCAAAACAAAGTAAAAATAAAATTGTATTAAATTTGCATTGATTTTTTGTTAGAAAGGGAATCCCCAAATTTTGATGGCATTGCGCAATTAAAAACAAAGGTGTTGCCCATAATTTAGGAAAAAAAAAATAAAAAAAAAAATTAAAGACTCGAATGCAAAACAACGCAACTTCGAAAATCTAACGATGCACAGTAAAAATGAGTAAAAATTAAGCAGCGACGCAACTTCGAAAATAACGCAAAACGAAACGACGCAAAGCGAGATATTGGTGTACTTAAAATACCGATAACTACTGTATGAAATTAAATGATTTTCATGGTAATAGTTCAAAGCCTAATGCAACTTATAGAATAGTTTTCATCAAAGAGTATAAAAAGTTTGAGGCCGGTCGTGGCACAGCGGCACGAGGTGTGACTGCAAAATCGACTGGTTGTGGGTTCGATCCCCACTCGAGGAGACGAAATATTTACTTAAATTTATATTCCCATTTCTTCGCTCTGGTGTCGAGTTTAAGCGCGGCGTTGAGTTCTGCCACTCAACACGCAATGCCTCCAGAATTCGGCAGAAAGTGGGGAACGGAGTGTCTTAACACTAGGTTCCCTCTGCCTACCCTGCTGTGTGTGGGATACAGCGTGAAGCTAATTTAATTTTTTAATTTTATGGAGTATAAAGTAATTTTAATAGGAAAAATAAAAATCTGACATAATCAAATTACGTCGATTACGTGCAAGCTAAATTATATAATTTTAATTTAAATTGTTCAAGCGAATAATCATTTATCTTCCCATTTTATTTCACCACAATTTAAAAGAACAAAGTACAATTAATAGTTTTGTAGTCTACCAAAAATATTCATCGATATGGTCGGGAGAAACACATAAACTATTTTTGAATTTGAGAAAACAATTTAAAATAATTTGAAACTATAAGAAATGCAGTTTTTCAAACGGTATAAGAATATAAAAATTGCCTAAAATATGCTTTTTTCTTATGCGTTGTAATAACTATTCATATAGCTACCTTACTTAATACTTATTAAGCAAAAAATACTATAAATATTAAATATTCTCAATTATATAAATATAAAAGTTCACGATATAATATGCGATTGTAATTTTTATCTTATTATAATTGTTTTTTGTTAAAATTAATTTTCGGAAGTAAACAGTGCACAAAAAAGTGATCATATTTCTATGAGGATATAAATAAATACTTATCACGGCCGATTATTTTATCATCACATCTATTTACGTAGTAGTAAATTAATTAAATAAATTTGACGAATGTTGTAAAATAAACGTAAAATAAAAGCAACTAAGCTATATCAACACTAGCGACCCGTTCACATCTTCATCCGCTTGAATAACACAATTATTTATTAACTAAACTGGATTAATTACGTGTTCTAATAACATTATTATTTTAAAGACGGTATCTATACATGAAGGTCATCGTGGCGCAAGAAATGAATACACTAATAATAACCCAAGTGGGGATCGAGCCCGCCACCGTCACTTTCCAGTCACACCCTTATGCCCCACAAGGATCAGTCGGTTTGAAGTTGACCTGGTTGGTTTCCAGGAGGCGCGGGTTCGAGTCCCGCTACGTTCAAATTTTTATTCGTTTTCTAAATAAGTAAACGCACAGACAAACAGACATACTAAACAAGTTCTACTACATTGTAAAATGCCCGTAATAACAATTTTTCTAATATATCTTCCATGTACAGACACCGATGAATTACGTTTTTATTGTAAGTGTCGATAAGTTGTTTTTTTTAAATATTCAATTGAATATTCTAACGAGAATTACGAAAATGCAACGTAAGGTTTATTAATTTTCACATTAGAAATCATAAGTGCGTTGCAAACATATATTATATGTATATAAAAACACGAACGTAATTTAGTGTATTAAGTGTAATTCAGTAGTTTAAGCGGGCGAAGCCGCGGGCGAGTCGCTAGTATGATATATAATTTAGGATAATGAAAAAACAGAACACGAATCTATGTTTTTTTTAACTTTTGCCTGTTTGTTTGTATACTCAAATCTTCTGAACGAATGAGTTGAATAAATTAAAACAAAAGCATAGCGTTGACTTGCAAGTTGCAACTCAACAAGCAGTCTCAAGTTAGAGTGAAAAGTGAAGAAGTGAGTGTAGTGGCACTAGGTTTACCTGTAAGGTCCAATAACAAGGGGTGATATATAGAATGAATATGGTAAGAATCATAATATAGTCCCGAAACGATGTTGTGAGAGACAATTTGTGTTCCAAATTAAAATTAAAAATTAAATCAGCTTTACACCGCATCCCGCACACAGAAGAGTAGCCAGAGTAATGTATACTGTGATTTCTTTAAGGTATTTTCAATATTTTGGAAATTAATAAAATATAATATGTGTTAATGCTTGACTATGCGGCGTTAAGTTCCGCCAAACCGCGATGCATCGACACAACGCGGCTTAATCTTAATTGAACACATTTTTCTACCTACTTTGCTATATGCCTGAAAAAAAAATGTGACTGAATAAAAATATAACAAAATCAAGATTCTATTTAAAATGAATGTTCCAGAACTTTTAGGATTAGGGGGCAGACCGCATGGACGGTTTCCAAGAGGCTCAGTTACAAGTACTGCTATTTTTACATGTTTAAGCGTTTTTAAAGCGTATTTTTATTTTTCTGTCCTTAATGAGGAATAACACTTTAAAACACACATTTGTATATATATAGATCAAAATTCAATTATAGGTACCAATCATAAATTCAAAGTAAGTAAGTTTTAAGTATAAATTCAAATAAATCAGCTTCACGCTGTATCCCGCACGCAGCAGGGTAGGCAGAGGGAACCTAGTGTTAAGACACTCCGTTCCCCACTTTCTGCCGAATTCTGGAGGCATTGCGTGTTGAGTGGCAGAACTCAACGCCGCGCTTAACCTCGACACCAGAGCGAAGAAATGGAAATATAAATTTAAGTAAATATTTCGTCTCCTCGAGTGGGGATCGAACCCACAACCAGTCGGTTTTACAGTCACACTTCGTACCGCTGCGCTACGACTGGCCTCAAATATAACAATAATTAAATATAAATTCAATAATTAAATATAAATTCAAAAATAACAATAATTTACGTCCATAAGTTTAAACTGGTGACCATTATATGTCAAAGTGTCAAATTAATATCTATTGAACATAAAGTTAGTGAAGGAAATTATTTAGATCGAAACGGTCAGTTAAGCCCGCGTTTCTCTGTAAGAAAGACGTATTTAGTGAACAAATTATAAAAATATATCTAAGAAATATAATATAAAAAGGTAAGATTTAATATTTTATATCTACTCTCTTTCTTTTCTTTTTGAGAATTATTTTTTTTTAATTTTTGGTGACATTTACTCTTTTTTTTTTACTAAAAACAATAAATAAAAAATAATTAAAAAATAAAAATAAATAAATATAACATATAAAATTTATAAAAATATGTAATTTGTTTGTTGATTATAAAATAAAATTTTTATTTTATTTTATAATCAACAAACAAATTAAAAGTATATATATATACCAATACATTAATAAATCCTAAATTATAAAATAAAAAAAATAATAATAGAATTAATACAAAAAATATATTCTTCTAACACTAACTTAAATAGGGTTCATATTTCTTCTTTAATATAATTTAACATACTTATATAACTGTCCTATGTTTCGCCAAATGGATAACTAAAAAAAAAAATTTTTTGAACTTTAAAAAATTTATGTGTTTACGTGTTTATTCTTTGTAAATTATAACCAGGTTAGCTTTTCATTTTATGTTTAATCCAATTTGAATAGTTTAGTTAAAATAAAAGAAATGATAACTCCATACAATATGTTATTTGTCGTTTTTATTTATTTTAGATTCACGCTGTATACCGCATATAGCAGGGTAAGCAGAGGAGACCTAGTCTTAAGTCATTCCGTAGTCATGCACCGCCTAATTTTGGAGATATTGTGTGTTGAGTTGCGGAACTCAACTTCGCGCTTTGTTACTCAGTGGGAATCGAACCCAAAAGCGTCGCGTTTACAGTAAATAAATATTTGTAAATTTTATATAAAAAATAAAAATAATTTATTATAAAGCTAAACTAAAATAGATAACCATGGTATTTTTTTCGCTCATTATGGAGGAAAAGAGGACCAATTTTAAGTCACTTCGTTCTTTACTTTACATAAATTACTTTAGAAAATAAAAGTATATCTATCTAGAAGCGGAACATAACGCCGCGTTTACTTGGATAAAAGCGGATCTAAAGTCAAGGTATATTGCACCTATTATAAATATTCTTTTTAAAATTACCGAATCCGAGTGGGACTTGAATAGACAACCTTCGTCACCAAAGAAGGTTATATTGATATTCAATTATATTTAGTGTTCCTTTCCTTAAGGGTAAAACAGGACTCTATTATTAAGACTCCGCTGTCCGCTCCGTCTGTCTGTCTGTCCGTCTGACACTAGACTATATCTCATGAAGTTAGTTGAAATTTTCACAGATAATGTATTTCTGTTGCCGCTATAACAAAAAATACTCAAAAACATACGAAAATAAACATTTAAGGAGGCTTCTATACAAAAGCCATGATTTTTTTGTCGTTTTTGTAGATAATGGTACGGAACGCTTCGTGCGCAAGTCCGACTCGCATTTGTCCTTTTTTTCTCCTCTTTTTTGACCTCACATGTTATTCTAATAGACCTAGTGCCGAGACACTCCGTTCTATTTTCAGATATTAGGTATTGAATGGGCGCCGCGTTTTCTCTCACCAGAGAGACGAAATGACCATAACTTGAATAACAATAATCTTAATTTATTTCCAATTTTATGTGTATAACAATTTATTTTATCATAAAATAACTACAGCATAAAACTGTATCGCCTCACAAACGTTATGCCACATACCTATATCAAATTTAAATTGTATATACTAAATACAAATCAAATAATTATACATAATATGAGGAACAAAAAAATATTCGGAAATTTGATAATAAAAAACCCCCGACACAAAAAGCTATAAAAATAATCAATAAATTAAAAAAAGAGCTCTCAATTGATTCGCGTTTCAAAGTCAAACAAAAAAACTAAACTTAAATCCTTCCGTTTAGGAGTTCGATGCCACAGACAGACTTATAGATAGAAACATAAACATACACGTCCAACTTATAACAACCCTCAGTTTTCATCGGTGGTTACACAGACAATACAGAGAATATAATCGTTCCCACGAACGGGATTGAACCCATTGCTTCTTCTTGAATAGTTATAGCCATAATAAATTATAACATTGTGTTATATGCTATTACATAGTATTATTTGCATAATAAAATTATACGAAAAAAACCTTGATCTAAGACCTTTTATTTCCGCTTCAATACGTGATGTTGTTTGAAAACGTTTTTTTTTGTATGCAAAAATTTCAAGACTGCTAGACTGCTGCTGTTTATTTTAGCGTAGGTAGCGGATTCGATTTTGATGAGTTGGAAATTCTTTAAAACGCAATGGGAAATCGTCTGGCTGTAAATGCGACGGTTGTGGGTCCAATCACCATTTGAGGAGATGAATTAGTTATTAAATCCGATTTCCACTCGAATCGACTTGTACGAGGCGCAAAAACGGAGTGTCTTAACACTAAGTTCCCTCTGCTTACTCTGCTATATGCGGGATACAGGGTAGAGCTGAACAAAAGGTACATACATACATGACAATTATGTATGACCAATACATTTCTAAACATTCCACATACGTACAACAATATCGCGTATTTTCCATAAAACAATAATTAATAGTAATTAAATAATCTGAAGTGGACTTGTTTGATTTCGCTTTTTTATAATCAGATTTCTCAGTATTTCGATTGGTTCCCATTTGTTATTTCCATGAATTTTTTCGTAACAGGGTAGACACTTCGTTATGAATTATCGAGCCAATAAGCGTTGAGTAGCGGAACTCAACGCCGCGTTTTGTGTTGTTATAAGAGCGAGGAACGATGACGGTCCCAATAAAGAAAATCTTTTCAAAAATTGCGTCGTAGAATTTTTTTTAATCGGAAACCAGAAAAGCCTTTGTTTATTTGAAAAGGAGATGCTTCTTTCTTTTTTAATTAGTGGTATAAAAATTTTCTAATTTTCACAAGGTCATCGCAGTGGGATGGCGTTTGATTGTAAACGTGATAATTGTGAGTCCAATGCCTTCTCGGGGGAGTGCCTTACTTTTGACACTAGGTTCCCTCCGTTTGCCCTGCTACAGATTGAACCTACGACTATTACAGTTTAAACATATTATAACTACTAAAGTAAATGTTTCTGTAAAAAAACTTATAAGATATTGCATCACGATACAAAATCTAAAAGTATCTAATTAGAGCTGAAGTGTTAAATCAACATCGCATTTTTTATATCCATTTACAAGTTTTTATATGAAAAATCATTTATTTACTTATACTATGTATGACAAGTATTGATTACGTAGCAATATTTTTGATTTATTTATTTATGAGATGGATTAATGAAGAGTTTGTTTAGTTGTACGCAGTAATCCCAGGAACTACTGGTTTGAATTGATTTTTTTTGTGTGGAATAATCCATTTATAGAGAGTATAGGTTATGTTAAATCACATTTACCTCGGGCCTCAATAACTTAATTACTTCCATCTGACCACTTGGGTGAAGTCGCATTTTATTTCTTTGCTATGGAAGACAAGACACGGCGTTGAATTCCGCCATTTAATATGTAGAAAATGGAATACGGAGTGTCTTAACACTAGGTTCCCTCTGCCTGCCTGCCTCTGCATATGTAGGATAAATGTACCTACTTTACTACAATATTCAAATCTACATATTTACGTACATATATTTAAATTTCACCGGATGTCACATTCGCGGTTAAGTTTATTCTAATTTATTTAACTTTTAAATAAATTTAAATAAACTTAATATTGATTTTGAGCAGGTACTCGCTGTAAACGCGATGGTTGTGGGTTTGATTTCTACTCGAGGGAAACAATTATTGTCATTTCTCTCCTGTGATTAGGCAAAATGTGGCGTTGAAATTAAAAAAATAAAAAAGGAAGTATTTTATTGACAATATTCGCAGCTCATTACGCAATACTTTGAATTTAAGCGTAAGCCTAAGCCTGCCCTATGGTTTTTTGCCAAACCGGTTGAGACTCCCAAACAACGGTTAAACCTGCGGGACTGGCCACGGTTTTTAATTGATGTTTTAAATTAGTTTGTAGATGGATTTCAAGTATACGTAGATGCTCTAAGAAGATCATCAAAAATTTCGCAAATATTGAATCCATCCATTGATTTACAGGGTTATGCCCTTAATTTGATTTTGTTCACTGTGAACACGCAGTTTCTCACAAGAAACACGTAAATAAAAAAATATTACAACATATAACATTCTACTATTTTCTACTTTTTTAAAGAAAAGTATTAATATGTTAGATATTTTATCAGTAAAATAATAAACTTTGTCTCTAGCATTACTTTAGCTGTCTTTTTGAAGGCAAAATATCGACGCCATTAAGGAATTTTTTTTATGAAGTAAAATATTTATTTTCTTTTATTTTAATTATTTTTGAAAAATTGTGCCACTTTCATCTAATTATTTATTAAACAGATATTTCCCGGAAACAGAATTTTGTGCTTATTCTAATAATTTCTATCAAGGAAAACTGCCACCGTGGCACAGCTTTTTTTAACTTCATCAGTTGCTGACATTAGAGGTCAGAATCGATAGTTTTACCCTGTGCCAAAAGCTAATAGTGGACAGTTCATTGCCATGGGCTGTGGGGCTTGTGCACGCTTCGACCATGATCTTTTTTGCACATTCTTATGTCACCGTTACAGTCACCCATTCTTCATCACCCGTAATCAGCTGTTTAAGAAATGGTTCGTAATTGTTACGTTTCAACAAAGAATCGCAAATGGAAACACGTTGCATTAGGTTTCTCTCAGTTTTTTTTGTATCCTGACTTTCTTAAACGACGTAAAACTGTTTTATGATCAACATCTAGTTCTTCAGTAATATCGTAGCTTATCTAATCTAAAAATCTAATATCTTATTCCACATTCTCAAAGATGGCACTGATTTTATCTGTGACAGGGTGTCCAGAGCGAACCTCACCTTTCACACTAAAACTTGATTTGTGCTACTCGTATTGATACCGCGTTAGGTCACATGCTCAAATTTTATTCGCGGCGTTCGTCGCATTTTTACATTTTTACAATAACACTTTAAAATGTACCGAATTTCTTCGTCACATACTTGTACGTTCATTCTGCTTGCTTATAAAACAATTGACAAATGGCGGGAACTATTTTTTATTTAATTATTAAAACCAGCCAGTTCCATTTAGTCCAGCCAAAGAGGTTTGATTACTAATAATACATTCAAAATACGAAAAATACTTTTGCCCCAACTTATTATATGATACAGCCGGATACTGAAAAAAAAATTAAAGACTGAAAACATTATGAAAAATAAACATTAAGTAGAATTTTTCAACAAAATTCTACAAAACGTAATGTGCCATTTTGTAACAAATGCCGGTTTTAAAATCAATCCCGAGAAAAAACCGGAAAGGCTGCTTCTATTAGTTTCCTTAACCCACAAAATGATGCGGTTAAAAGCCGCGACGGTTTCGCCGTAGCGCGTCCTAAGGGTAAAATAAAAAAAGCTAACGCCTGTAGCGTTTTCACGTGCGCTATGTAGGTACAAGAACCAAATTCGCATACAACAAGTTCGTTTTTTATTGAAAGTGATAGAAATATTAAATTTAATTATATTTTTGTCTTGTTACTAGTGCAGAACGAAAAAAAATAATATATTTCACTTCCCCGAATGGGAATCGAGCCTGCATTCGACACGTTAACAGTCACGTCGATCCTACTATTTAAATGTAGTAAAATAAATTTTAGAACATAAAATTATATAATAAAAAAAGAAATCATAAGCTGTTCTCCAATTGAAATCCTCATTATTACTAACGTTATTGAACTTTGATCGTGATGAAGGAAATACATTACATACATAATAATATATATTTTTTTACACTTACATCGCAAGATCCAAGGTGGTTTACTTGTACTATATTAATATTAACACCGCTATAGTTCAGTCGATATAATAACTGATTAAAATAAAAAGACTCAGAAGTCAGAGTCAGAGTTAGAGCTCGTCAAGACGTAGGGGAATAAATTTGTGAATGTACACGCAACGTAAATAGTGGAAATCTGAGAACCCTGTATACCACAACAAAAACTTTAGCGGGTAATGCAAGATTCAAGAAGAAACCTCTTAAGTCCACAGAAGGTCAGCTTATTGTAACATCCGAGGGGCAGCTGCAGCGCTGGCGTGAGCATTTTACAGAGGTCTTCCACAGTCAGGAGTTGGCAACGCCAATCGGAACACTAGAGGCCATTCCACCCTCACAGCTACTCGACATTGAAACCGATCCACCTTCATGTGAAGAAGTCGCTAGAGCTATTCTTTCCCTGAAAGTCCAAAAAGCACCAGGACTCGATCTTGTAACTGCAGAAATGCTCAAGGCTGACTTACGCACCGCTGTTGAGATTCTGAAGCCTCTGATTGATAAGATTTGGGATTCCGAAGAGGTTCCTGAGGACTGGAATAAGGGCCTACTTATAACTGTACCTAAAAAAGGTGACCTAAGCCAATGCAGCAACTGGAGAGGAATTACTTTGCTTTCAGTTCCATCTAAGGTTTTCTGCAAGATCATCTTGGATAGACTATCAAGAGCCGTTGAACCCCTTCTTCGCAACGAACAGGCGGGCTTCCGCCCCAACCGTTCGTGCATAGACCAAATCAACAGCCTTCGCATTATACTCGAACAGGCATCAGAATGGCAGAGAGAGCTATACCTAACCTTTGTCGACTTCGAAAAAGCCTTTGACACGTTGAGGTGGTCTAGCTTATGGTCTCGCCTGTTCAACATCGGTGTCCCGCAAAAAATCGTACATTTACTTCAAGCCTTATACAAGAATTGCTCTTGCAAAGTTTTGCACGATGGCTTTCTTTCCGAAGAGATAACTGTGCACGCCGGTGTCCGGCAAGGTTGCCTCCTCTCACCTCTTCTCTTTTTGATTGCATTGGACGATGTTATGCGTAATGTGTGTAAAAAGGGGCGCCGTGGAATAGAATGGGGAATAAGCGATGTCTTGGAAGACCTGGACTATGCTGATGACATATGCCTACTTAGCCATAGTCGCGCCGATATGCAGTCGAAGCTTGAAGATCTTAAGTTAGAGGCATCTAAAATAGGGCTCAAAATTAATACCCGGAAGACCCAAGAGATGAGATCTGGAGTGAAGAACTCAACACCACTGCAAATAGACACAGATTTTGTGGAACAAGTTCCCAAATTCACATACCTCGGAAGCGTCGTGTCGGAGACAGGAGGTACAGAACAAGACATCTCTTCGCGAATTGCTAAGGCCCGAGCGACTTTCGCGCAGCTACGACCCATCTGGCAGTCACGTAAATTAACCCGTAGAGTTAAACTCAGGATTTTTGGGTCTAATATAAAGTCAGTGCTGCTTTATGGGTGCGAAACGTGGAAGGTGACCAAGACTGTGTCGCATCAGCTTCAAGTTTTCGTTAATCGGTGTCTTCGCCAAATTCTTGGTGTCCACTGGCCGGAACAAATTTCGAATGTTAACCTTCATGAACTTTGTCGAGAATCACCCATCGACCAGCAAATCAAACGCCGCAAGTGGAGCTGGATTGGGCACACGCTGCGCCGAGGTCCTGACCATATCCCGAAACAGGCTATGGACTGGAATCCCCAAGGAAAGCGCAAACGTGGCCGTCCCAAGCAAACTTGGCGACGTTCAGTTTTAGACGAGGTGAAGAAGATTGGCAAGACATGGAGCGAAATTAAACGAGAAGCTCAAGATCGTGCACTATGGCGAAACTCTGTGGATGCCCTCTGCCCCAACTTGGGGACATAGGAATTTAAAGAAGAAGACACGCAACGGTTATGAGTTCGATTCCCACTCGGGGGAATGAAATATTGAATATTTTCATTTCCTCGCTCTGGTTCCGCCACTCAACACGCATTGTCTCTAGAATTTGACGTAAACTGGGGAAGTGTCTTAAGGGAACGGAGTGTTTTAACACTAGGTTTCAGGTTTCCTCTGCCTTTCCTGCTATGTGCGGGATACAGCTTAAAAAATGTATAAAAATATACAAAAAGAAAAATAGCTATAGGATTTTATATATTTTTTAAAATTTCTTATTTGATTATTTGATTTTATTTTTTAGAATCAGTACTAATCTACTTACGGATGTATTGTTTTTATATTAATGAAGTTTTAAAAAACATGATAATAGGCACTGCTGTGTACGTTGCATACAAAAAATCTATTCAATACGTTCTGAAGTAAAAATGAGTTTCGTTTGTCTTTTGTTTTTAGTTTCACGCTGTATACCGCACATAGCACCTAGTGCGACACACCTTTTCCCGAATATCCGCCGAATATTCGAGACATTGCGTGTTGAATGACGGAACTGAACGCCGCTTCTTACTACCAGAGCGAGAAAATGAAAATATTAAATAATTCATTCCCCTGAATGGGAATCGAATGATTAATCGAGTTAACACACACGAGTCATCATGTCACACGCTGTCATTGCGTCACGAGGGCCTCAACAGCAACAGTAACATTTAACTACAGTTACACATGCTCAATAAATGGTATGCTTATTAGCATGCTCGAAACGAGCATGCTATTTAAGTTGACCCATTCGCTTTTTGAGAATGCTCGGGTAAAAGCGTGCTCAAAGCAAAAAATGGAACACACATTCTCTTTAATCGCGGGCTGGAAACTTCGATACTCGATGTCCTATAAATTATCTGCCAGTGCAGATGGTGAAAAATGGGAAACCACCCCTTATATGACCCTATCTAAAGAATGAAATAAAATCACCAGTTTGATTGCAATACAATGTATCCCCATAAAAAAATATGAAGAAAAAAAAAATAAGAAGGACTAAGGCATACGCCATTGTTCTGATATAAAATATCAAATTTTAGGGCTTTTTCGTCACCCCAGAGGGACATTTTTGTAGAGATATTATGCTCGCGCACCTCCACGACCTCATGATCGATATTAGCATGCTAAATAAGCAAACACGTTCACACGTGCCCAAAGCCCCCTTTCCCCGACGCTGCAGGTAGCATGTTTATATATCGAACGGCTCTCGATTTTCGAGCAAATTCGAAATTAGCATGCTCATTATTAGCAATGCTTTGAAACGCATGCTAATATGAATCATTGCTCAATAAATAGTATGCTTTCGTGCTAGTAATGAGCATGTGTAACTGTAGCATTTTTTTAATATATAATAATAGAAAAACGATTACATAGGTTTGAACCCGTGACCTACACCTGTAGGTCTAATTAATATTTATTATTCATATAGAGTCATAAAACGGCCCGCACAGCAGTGTAGACAAAGGAAAGCTAGTGCTAAGACACTCCGTTACGCAAGCACCTCCCAATTTTTGAAACTTTTCTTGTTGAATGGCGGAACTCAACGTCGAACCTTGTCTTTTTACCTCTCCATAGCATGTTAAATGCAAATTATTTCTAGTATTTTGATATATTATGTATAAATAACATTATTAAAATATGATATAAAACTTTGACTTTGATTTTTATGCTCAATGATGTTTATTATGTAAAACATAAAGTCATTCTGATATTTTGAATTCAATGTTTATTAGATTTATTTATTTCGCGGACGCTACCACATATTTAAATCTGTTTACTGTAATGACACAGAAAATGTCCATACAAGAATTATATTATATTATGTATAAGTACGTAGTATTATATGTAGCTTATATTATATGTTTAAAAGATGTCATGACATAATGGTTTTATCATGTCATTTCAAATTAAGAAGACGTGTACGGACACAATGTACAATAACGTTGATTACTGTCGGTAATTAAAAGAAGAATTGGAACTTTCACTATCAGCTGTATTTCTTTGTAAGTCAAAATCTTTATCTGAACCATAGTCCATATCATCGCCCTGGTAAGGATCTGCCACGGTAAAAATGTCTCATCAATTTGTCTTTTGCGTCTTTTAATAATAAGTAGTATAATATATATCTTTCCGCCAAGTGACAGTAAAATAATAACATAAATTAAATATTTACGATTTTAAATAGCGGCAAGAATTACAATCAGCTTCACGCTGTATCTCGCACACAGAAGGGTAGGCAGAGGAAACCTAGTCCCCACTTTCTGCCGAGTTCTGGAACCATTGCGTGTTGAGTGGCGGAAGTCAACGCCGCGTTTTGCCTCGACACCAGATCGAATAATTGGAAATATAAACGATTAATAAATATTTCCTTTCCTCGAATGGAGATCGAACCCACAACCAGTCGATTTTACACACTTTGCGCTCCTTCGCCACGACTGGCCTCACAAAAATTATATTGCCACAAAAATGTCCCTACGTGACAGCCGCGCTGAATGTAGGAGCACAGAAGGCTTGGGGGACGTATCATGTTGTGAGGGTTACCTGAGGTGATGAGGGGTACCGCTAGAGCACACCATCAACGACACTTATTTGAAACGATTTAAAGCTTACTCTACGACTACGTGACAGTAAAGTGTCGGGTATTTAATATGTTGTTGTGTACACAACGTACATCCAATAGGATTCTGACTTGAAAGTAAATTGAAAATGAACGTGCCGTCGTAAATACTATTTTTCATTTGAACGTCATCGTACGTTGTGCCCTATTAATATCTCTAATGATGATCAAGATTTAGATTTAGAAGATCAAACATGAACGATATCAAAAAAAAATTTAAAAAATCAGCTTCACGCTGTATTCCGCACACAGCAGGGTAGGCAGAGAGAACCTAATGTTAAGACACTCCGTTCTCCACTGTTTGCCGAATAGGCATGATTACATGAAAGATAACATGAAAGTACAAATAAAAATAGATACTAATCATATAAAGCTGACGAGTTTGTTTGGCAGGAATTACTGATTCGATGTGAAAACATATTTCAGTATTGGAAGGTCCATTTATCAAGAAAGGCTATATATAGGGTATAGGCTAATGCTGTAAGTAATACATCAGGTTAATCGTTACTATGTAACCCACTGCACCAGCGTTCACAAAGTACGCTCAACAAGTCGTGGCCGCTCTGAAGGTATCTATAGATGGCAGCACAGATTTTATTTAAGAATTTTTCTTACTTTTGATTATTTTCTTCACTAGTAAACAATGCAAAAAAGTTACGAAACACAACTTCTAAGCGGCCACGACTCGTTGACCATAATGTACTACACGCACTTAGAACTTGTCGTGTTATTTTCATTTGACCACGTGGTATCCGCAGCTCCACGTAAATATTAGTAATAAATGTATATATCCATTCTTTTTATAATAAACAACAATAGTGTGTTGAATAGTGGAACTTAACGACGCTTTTAAAAAAAATTATAATAAGTATAAATAATCGCTTAAAGACTAACGTTCTTGTTACCTTAAAGACTCTGTCATAAGTCATAAAGAATAAATACCATTTATTGCATCAATAGAAGTGCACTTAAAATAACTAACATTTTTCTCATATAAGAGTACATATTTATACTGTAATTAATATAATATTATCGTAAACTATTTCAAAACTATGGCTGTTCTTACGAAATAATGATTAGACATTGCGTGTTGAGTGACGGAGCTCAACGCCGTGCTTTGTCTTCCTACCAGAGCGAGGAAATGAAAATTGAATATAAAAAAAAAAGATGTACAAACATTTTCATAATATTTTTTTTAATAGCTTCTATTATAATCATTTCAACGAAGCATAATACACTGTTTCCTGTGTGTGGCAGGGTAGACAGTTGCAACCTAGGAACATAATGTTAAGACACTCTGTTTCCATTTAAACACTTTCGTTCCGCACTTTCCGCCGAATTCTGGCAGCATTGCGTGTCGAGTGGCGAAACTTAACGCCATGCTTTGCTTCGTTCCAGACCGAGGAAATGAAAATATTAAATATTTCATCAACTCGAGTGGGAATCGAACTCACAATCTGTCGCCCAGGAGCACTGGCGTGCAGTCGCTCGCTCCTGGGCCACGAGTGGCCTTAATATAACATAATATCAGTAGTGAAATAAACGCAATTTCATAAGCAACCACTTTGTACGCAACGTGTGTGATCTCTGATATGGACCGTGTACTGACCTTACTCTACAGATGGACAGATATATTTATTCATCTACTTTAGGTAGTATATTAATATTTAAAGCGGAATAGTTTGTTTGGTTAAACGCGCTAATCTCTGGAACTACTACTTCTAATTTAACTAATGTTTTTGTTTTCCTCTCTAGTCTATACTATTCTATGTTACATTACGTTGATAGCTTCGATTTAACCCACTGTACCTGCGGTCAGGGTTCATATCAAACAAACTCTTCTTTTAAATTAACGTTATGTCCCGCACAGTAGGCAGAGGGAACCTGGGAACCTAGCGCTAAGACACCCCGTCTCCCATCCAGACACTTCCGTTCCCAACTTTCCGCCGAATTCTTGAGAAATGAAAATATTTAATATTCCATTCCCTCGAGTGGCTATCGAGCCCACAACCGTCGCGTTTGCAGTCGCACGCCTGTGTCCTTGCACCACAACGACCTCAATTCTATAATTTTATAATATTAGACTTTATAATTATATTGGCTATTTCATAAAACTCATAATATTTTTATAAAAATAAATAAATAATTGGGTCAAGTATAATTCGCTTAGATTTCACAATGTACACAATTCTAATGCAATTTTTTTACCTATACGAGTAATGTGACGTCACACGTGCTAACTGATACAAATTAGTTATTTAAGTGTCGTTTAGAGGCTAATCACATAAAATATTATATATTTAGATTTATCATAATTTTATTTTCTTATTATATGTATTTTATGATTATATCGTAAGTAGAGAGACAACTTAATGTTAAATCGCTCACTTATCTTATCACTTAAAGAACGGAGTGACGTAACACTGGGTTCCCATTGCATATGCGGGAGAAACAATGAAGCTGGAGCAGCGTTCTTCACTTTTCCAAAATATTTTATGGTATTGGGCCTTGAGTCTGATTTTTGTTTCATTTTTTGTATCCCGCACATAGCACCGTAGGCAAACGGAATCGGGGAACGTGTTTTTAAGACATTCCGTTCCCCATTAAAACACTTTCGTTCCCCAATTTCCGCTGAATTGTTGAGACATTGTGTGTTGAGCGGCGGAACTCAACCGCGCTTGGCTCGTTACCAGAGCGAGGGAAAGTAGTGGGATCAAGTCCTACTCGGGCGAATGAATTGTTTTAACTTCTTCTGGTTAAAAAACTCATTCCTCCATCCCTCCCTCGGAATATGAATCTAAAAAAAATTAAATACTTTTATTACTAATAATTGTATCAAGGTCCTAATATCTAGTGAAACATAGTATGATTAGCAGATTTCCTACAATAAAGTATAAATAAAAAACAACATAAACAGAGGAAATAATTAAACTAATATAGCAATGTCTTAACTCTTAACCTTCTTACTTCAATGTCGATAAAATCGACCTTGCTTTATTGTATTTGTATTGTGAAGGAAATGGTTAAAGATGGGTGTAGGTTTGATTCCCATTTTGGGAAATTATAGAGGATATTTGAGTATTTAAGTCTTAAATAAACTTGGTTGTCGTCGTGGCGCAACTGCACAGTGTTTGACTGTAAACGCAACGGTTGTGGATTCTATTCCCAGTCGTGGAAATGAATTGTTTTCATTTGGTAACAAAACAAAACGCAGCGTTGAGTACCGCAATTGAACACGCAACTGTGCGTCTTAACACAATGTTTTCTCTGTCTACCCTGCTATACTATACGTATACGGGAATCTAAAAAAATTATTTAGATTTTATTTGTGTTTATAACATAAGAATATACATAATTGAACGTACACAGAACAATCTTCATAACATGAATGTATGGTCCACATACAAAAAGCGCAGCGTTAAGTTCCGCGACGCAGCTCGCAACGTCTTCAAAATACGTTGCAACACAATGTATTCAACTATAATTTATCCAATTTATTTCCTGTATTCATTCCAAACAAATTGAACTAGAGACCTTCGCTTTTAAAAGCTTGTCTAAACTCTAATAATGCCTTGCAGAAAACATACAACTAAATCGTTTTATAATTTAAATAGTGGGACCGGTTCTTCGGCCTTTGAGACGGATTACTTGATAATGACCTAGATACCAGCTTCTATTTCAATAAGTGTTTAAGGATATTTCTTAATACTGTTTTAGGATATGTTTATATTTGGTAAAAACCAATGATATCGATTTCAAATATCTGACATTTTTCTTTAGCTTTACGCTGAGTCCTGAAATGGAAAGTTGGAAGACAGAGGGAAACTAGTGTAAAGACACTCTGTTCCCCGATCGCCCCCACAATTTTCGAGACATCCTAATAAAATAATTGAACTGAAAAAGGATGATCTCGATGTAATTTTTAGTTTCGGAGAAATTTATAGGCAGTCACACAAATATAGATACAGTTACAGTACGAAATTTTGTACGGTTCCGGAAGGTTGTCAAGAAGTGCTGGTAGAAATAACATTACGTTCATATTTTTATAAATTTTCTCCGGAAAATTGTTCAACTCTTCTAAATATATAATACGTTTATTATGATATAAAATAAAAGTAATACACGTACGTAGTACATTACTCTTAATAAATTGGAGAAAAAAACAACCAAAGCTTAGTATTAAAAAGATTTCTCGTCGATCACATTAAAAAATGACGGTAATTTATTTTATGATGAATAATTTGCTTGAAAATAAATTTAACGAATTATGAGTAATTATTATAATTATTATCAATATTTTGGAATTCCACGCCAATTTATGTAAGAAAATGATTTTCTTCCGCTATTTTTAGTAACAGCAGCTTTGTGCTGTATAGTATACTGCATATAGAATGGCAGGCTGAGGGAACCTAGTGTTAAGCTATACAGTTCCCCGCTTTCCGTAGTATTTTTGAGATATTGCCTGTTGACTGGCGGAATTCAACGCCGCGCTTTATAGATCAGAACGGAGAAATGAAAATAATTTCAATATAATATAATAATATAGTAAAATTAGAACGCTGTCTGTACATGGAAGATATAAGGGAAAATATATTATTGGGGACATTTATCAACGTATTGGAACGTAAAACAGTGATTTTATTTTGTTTGTTTGTCTCGTTCACTGCGGCTTAAGGTCGAAATCGGCCTCATGTAGACTTCACGCCGGTGCGCTTTATGTTACCTGCGTATAAAATATGAGGTCGAAAAGACCTCATCTGCTGAAAGTTCTTAAAATTAGGTCCCACGGTTAACCAATTTAAATGAAATTTTGATTATTAACATTATCAACTTTCCTTATTAACTTTAAGTGGCAGTTTTACTGAAATAAAAAAGTTATGTTGATAAAAACAGAGTCGTATGCGATAATAAATGAATAATAAAAAAAAATAATCAGCTTCCCATTGTATCCCGCACACAGCAGGGTAGGCAGAGGGAACCAAGTGTTAAGACACTCCGTTCCTCACTTTCCGCCGAATTCTGGAGGCATTGCGTGATGAGTGGCGGAACTCAACGATGCGCTTTGCCTCGACACCAGAGCAAAGAAATGAAAATAAATTTAAATGAATATGTAATTTCCCCGAGTGAGGAAGTTGTCGTCCAGTTAGTCGCTTTTGCAGTCACACTTTAGGCTCCTGCGCCGCGATATTGCTACAAAATAGGTCTTTATTGAATTGGCTGAAACTTTAGTATTTAATGAGTGGATATTATCATATTAATGTCTTTAAAATAATAATGTTATCAGATCACGACAGAAATTCAGATCGGAAATTTAAAATAACTTTCTGGTACAAGCGGGCGAACCCTCGAGTGCGACGCTAATACCTGATAATAATAATAATATTTTTTTAGGTTCCCCACTTTCCCGCCTAATTTTCGAGACGTTGCGTGTTAACTGACGAAACTAAACAACGATCTTTGTCTCGTTACCAGAACGAGGAGATGAAAATATTTTATTCCTTTGAGTCATAGTCATCATAATATTACTTATGCAAATTTAACTTTATAGCTAGAATGACATGTACCATAAAATTATTAAAATATTGCTAAATTATTATTTATACTTCGATGTAAATTGTAAACACGGATAGGTGTACAATATGAAGAATCTGTTTGAACAAGTTTCTTGTGCCGGTTATTTTTTTTTTCAAAGTCAAAATCAAATAATTTTATTCAAAATAAGAAGTTACATGTTTCATTTTTGAAAATGTGAGTAGTTTAGATACAGGTTTAAAATTGTTGGGATCAGATGTACTACTCGATTTAAATATAGGTATGACTTTACTAAATTTTATTAAGTCAGGAAACACCATACTCTATACAATTATTAAATATAGTCGCGAGGTAAGGAGCAACAGCGTCTATAATATGACTAATTAATTAAACAGAAATTCTTCATATATCTGAAGTTTTCTTAATATCTAGGGACTTAAATGTCTTAACAATATATTTTGAGTTGACCACTGTAAATTTAAAATATTTATCACATTTGTTTACGTTCTCCTTAAGTACTAATTCAGTGACTGTCGTGGAAGATATAATTGATTTGGTTGTGGAAACTGGAATATCAGCAAAGATTTTTTCAAAAACACTGGCAATTTCTTAATCCGAACTGGTTAGACCATTGTCCATTCTTAATTTAAATTCATAATTGCAATTCCTGGCTTTTCCAGTTTCACAATTTATTATATCCCTTGTCATTTTAATTTTATTAAAAGAATTTTTATCTTGTTTTTAATATACATGAACATATACTTATTTAAATAATCTCTTTTCTATATATGAGGCCAGTAGTGGTGCAGCGGCACGAGGTGTGACTGTAAAATCGACTGGTTGTGGGTTCGATCCCCACTAGAGGAGACGAGATATTTACTTAAATTTATATTTCCATTTTCTTCGCTCTGGTGTCGAGGTTAAGCGCGGCGTTGAGTTCTGCCACTCAACACGCAATGCCTCCAAAATTCGGCAGAAAGTGGGGAACGGAGTGTCTTAATACTAGGTTCCCTCTGCAGGATTACAGCAGGGTACAGCAGGGTACTGCTGTGTGCGGGATACAGCGTGAAGCTGATTTTTCTTTATATAGGTATAATAAAACAGTAAAAATATTTTGTTTGTACATTTAATAATTTTGACTGAAAAGGATATAGGGACACTTAAAAAGAATAATAGAAAGCAAAAATATTTTTCTTGAATTTCTTGTCTGTCTGTCTATCTGTCGATTTGTATGGTCACATTTTTCTCTGAAAGTACTGAACCGATTTACTTAAAAGTTTCACCGATTGCTTTGTTTTAACTCAACTTAACATTTAAAGTTTTTTTGTTGCATCAAAATCGGTTCATTAAAAAAAAGTTATCGGCATTTATATATTTGAATGAACTCAAGGCATTAGTTTGCCTGCGAATGTTATATAGCAATCGCGCTGGTAAGATTCTTGGCTAAAGAATGACATTCGAAACGTTTTGGTTATGTGACTGTTGATAAAAATATGTATATACATTTTAAAGCACTTTTGTTCAGAGTACAAACAATAAAGTAAACAAAATTGAATTTTTAGTGAAGGTTACCTTCATAAATAATAACAGTTAAGTTTAAGTCGTAATTAATTCAACACAGAAATAAAGACCGATTTGATCTTCTAAGAAATATTAATATTAATTCTTCGGTCCGTTCGTTCGTTTGAAATAAATCTAAAAATGCCTAAAATTTCCCTTTTTACGTGTACTCTGTAATTACTACATATTTGCCAATTGTACCTTTAGCCAATAATATATGTATCTAATTTAAAAACTGTACAGGAGTTAATATGCAATCATTACAGTTGTTTTATAAAGAATATTATGAATACTTCAAATCAGTAATGTACCATTTAAGGCTGTTTCTGAAAGAGTAAATTAAATTATTCTCTGACATCAGCACATTTAGCAGAGTTTTAAAATTATGTCAGTTTGGTCCGGCCAACCCTAGAGTTGTCCTGTGCCCACCCCAGGAATTTAACTTTTTTATTTTAATTTTTTTTACTTTTACACGAACAAAGTTCAAAGTACTCATTTTTTTAAATTTTTTTACGCGCACTTTTAGTTTATAGCAAGATAGGCAGGGAGGTACTAGTGTTAAGACGCTCCGTTCACCGCGCGCAGCACATTTTTCGAGTTTTTTGATGAGCGGCGGAACTTAATGCCGTGCTATGCCTTGTTATCAGAGCGAGAGAATGAAACCAATTCATTTTCCCGACTAGAAATCGAACCCACGACGACGTATTTACTGTCGAAGGCCCTCAATATGCAATGACGAATGTAGAATTATTATAGTAATAATATCAAGGTACAATGCTATTTGAGAATTTATATAATATAATAATGCTAAAATAATGTTCCGTAGTTTACTACAACAAGCACGTACCGTATTCAAGTATGAGGAAAAAAAAATGTTTTTTTTTCTACACGCATGTATATATATATATATATATATATTATTGTGCTAACACGATTATCATATTATAATGTGTTATTTTTTTATATGTAGGTAATTGTTAGGCCTTCACGTTGTTTTTTAAAATTTAAATGTCGGTGTCAGACTGTAAAAGTGACGCTGTTTTTGGTAAAACAAAATTAGGCGTTAAATTCCGCCACTCAAAATGTAATGTCTTGAAATAAGGCGGAAATTCTAGAACGGAGAACGGAGTAGTGTCTTGATTCAATGTTCTCTTTGCCTTTCTTATTATACTGTCTAACTGAAAGAAAGATTTCATATTCACTCATTCTCTGCCTCACAAAAAAGTCTGCCTTCCTCATCGGTCGTGGAAGTTATCTGAACACTGACACCATTGACCTTTTTATATAAATTTATGATTCAAAAGGACTTATAAGTAAGTAAATGGTTTAATTGGATAGAGAATGTTTTGATTTATTATAGTTTTCTTGTTTAATCGATGTAACAAAAATAGGTGTAGGTGATACAGGATGATAGCACCTGTCCTCAACAAGTGTTTTTTCCGCATATTTCTTGTAAACCGCTGGATAATTATACATTTTTAACATGATTTTTTAGTTTCGGTAGGTATGTTTGTATGTATATATATATATATATATATATATATATATATATATATATATATATATATATATATATATATATAATTATATATATATATATATATATATATATATATATATATATATATATATATATATATATATATATATATATATATATATATATATATATATATATATATATATATATATATATATATATATATATATATATATATATATATATATATATATATATATATATATATATATATATATATATATATATATATATNGTTGAGTGGCAGAACTCAACGCCGCGCTTAACCTCGACACCAGAGCGAAGAAATGGAAATATAAATTTAAGTAAATATTTCATCTCCTCGAGTGGGGATCGAACCCACAACCAGTCGGTTTTACAGTCACACTTTGTGCCACTGCGCCACGACTGGCCTCTATTGATTGATAAGTAGATAAAACGTATTCTAACAAATAAACCGATCCCACGACAACCGTAAAAAGTATAGTACATCCCATATGCGTCATAATGACAATAAATCAAATAAATTTCCAGTTCTTTTTTGCGTATAAGATTAATTATGTGTATAAAACGTTGTAGGTATCTATAGTTGTTATAAAAACTTGCTCTCAAAGCGATTTTAACTAGTTTCCAAACAGGTATTGACGGAATGTGAGTTCTAACGCGTTTTTTATGTTTGTTTATCTCCCCAACATTTTATCTTATATCATTTTTTACAAAAAAATACCGATTTCAACCGAATCTCATAATCAGAATCTAACCAAACTCTTATCAAACTACTCTTGAAGTGTATCCTTTTCAATAAAAAAGAATCATCACAAATCGATTGGCGTAATATTGGGTTATTCGTCCATTTGTCGATTACATATTTAATGCAAAATTAAGACTTATGTTATTTTTCTCATGGATAATATTGTCAGAAATGGTCCAAATTAAAACGGGGCCACACGTGAAGCACTGGTTTTCCAATTAAAAATTAATCATCAAATTCGGTTCCCCTGTCAGAAGTTCTAAGGTAACAAATAACAAAAATACAGTAGAATTGATAACATCTTTCTTATATAGATCGGTCGGTTAAGAAATATGAATAAGAAATCAGCTGTATCCCGCTCACAGCAGGGTAGGCAGGGTAGGATGCGATAACGTCCTTAAGACACTCCTTTAACCACTTTCCGCAAATACAGCGTGAAGCTGATTTTTATTTATTTTTAGTAGTAGATTGGCACGCAACGCACAAACGAAACTACTGAACTAAGATGCAACTTGTCATGTATGTAGGTATGCTATGTTACAGAGTGTAACATTAAGAGAGGAGAGCTCAAAGCTCCTAAGGAAAAAGGAAAAACAAAATTTTCCATTTTACGTCTCAAAGTCCACACAAACAAAGTTGCGGGTTTAATTTAACGAGTTTTTTTATTTAACGAGCAGTTAAATGTTAATTCATTATTTATCGGCCATCATGTCACAGTGGAACAACGCTTCACTATGGTTGTAAGCGCTATGATTGTGGGTTTCAATTCGGGGAAATGAAATATATTCATTTTCTCACTCTGGGATCAAAAAAATATTTGTAAAAACAAAAACCCCGACCGCATAAAACTAAAAAGAAGATAAACAAGTCCAATAGTTTATTAGGATTAACACTTTTTTGTAGAATTCATTATGGTAATCATAATCATGATATACCTTTTTGAAATCCTCGTAATAAGCTCTTAAATTTGAGACCCATATCGTGGTATTCGAAACGAAATTTTTTTTTTCACTAAGTCCAATGGCATCCCACAGCCGCCATGATTGTTTTTATTTAACGTCACCTATCCTACCTATCTAAGAACACTTGAGCTGCTAATACAAATCTAACGATACCTCAATTATGTAAATCCGTTCAGCGGTTCTGGAGATATGAGGTAATAAAGAATAATACATACATACAAGATACGCACGAAAAACGTAACCCTTCCTTAGCAGTCGGGAAAAAGCGGTGCGTTGTGTTCCGTTACTCAAAACACAATGTCTCGAAAATTGGACGGTGCGTCATGAAACGAAATGTCTTAACACTTAGACCGATATTTATAAACCGCTTTCAAGTCTGAGGTGGATCTTGAGAGCGGTTAATAAATAAGTTATAAACCGCTTTCAAGTTCCATCCATCTCTAGCTTCTCTCTGCCTCCCCTGGACATTTGTGATATTTTGATGTATGCCCACCGTACCGACCACGGAGGATCAACGCTTGAGTACATTAACCTTCTATTTTGTTTATATAAAATTTAAATATTAATAAGTATGCGTGTAAATACACTTTAAGACCGTTTACCTCAATATTTATATTATTACACTCGTACATATTTTCAATGATGATTGATGATGATTTCCTTGAAAATGAAATGTTTAATATTTTCATTTCTTTGCTTTGGTGTGGAGGCAAAGCGTGGCAACGCCTCAATACACAACGCCTCCTGAATTCAGCGGAAAATGTGGAATGGTGTGTCTTACATTTACACTACATTAAAATGCCGTATTTTTCTGTTCCCGTATGAATTTCAGGAAATTCTCACTTCCTCTACCTTGTCTGTCGGTCATACGGTAGAGAGTTTACACAGATTTGGCTAATATTTATTTTTTTGTCTACAGAAAAATGAATTATTCACTAGAAGAGTCACCGTTAACTCGAACTGATCTAACAAAAGACAAAATGAATAAGTGGTTAGAGGCGCAACGCAACGGCGGCACTTCTGAAGTAGATGTCTACGGGAAGGCCTCCGATAAACAGATGAAGGAACTTGACAATGTTAGGAAACTTAGCAAAGAACTGCAGGATAATTTACAGGCAAGTTTAGATTTTTTTGTTGCTTCTCACTGTATCCCGCACATAACAGAATAGACAAAGAGAACATAGTGTTGCGATACTCCGTAGGTACCCCACACACCGCACGTTGAGTGTTGAGTGATGGAACACCACGCTTTGTCTTCTTACCAAGGCGAAGAAACGAAAATAATTCATTTCCCTAGTGGAAATAGAATCCACCGCCTACAGTTAGAGAATGTTTCACTGCACTACGACGGCTTTCGAAATGAATTGGAACGAATTGTCGTAAACCTAGGTTCCCTCTATCTGCATATACTTTTTGCATATACAACATATTAACAACTCGGTAAGGTACAGCAAAAACAATTAAGAATTAAAAAAAAAGGACAACATTTTTTGCCGCATGCTACTTTTGCCATTTTTAATTTGAAAATGATTATATTTCATTGATATATTAAGTTTCATTTATTTCGGAGTCATTCGTTGTAAAGATTAAATAAAGATACGAAGTAGACAGTGAAGCAACGTTGGTATTTGTCAATAGTTGGATGGGTGCCTAATAAGTTAATAATTTGGGCGAATTCAATATTATATTACTTTTTATTGGGACTCAAACTCGGAAACAAACTCAAAATCGAAAGTCAAAGCCGCAATTTGTCTTTTCGTAGAGGAAAAATTGAGAAATTTAAAATAATTCATGCGGATAAATTTCGATCGAACCATCCAATAACAACCATCGAGTTTACGTCATATATTTCTAAATTCTTTCCGGCTACCTTTTAATATGCAGTTCATAAATTTCACCTGAAAAAAAATCGACTAAAGGATGATGATGAGAAAGATCTTTAGCTTTACACTGAACCCCACATGTAGGTGTAGGCGGGCAGTGTCATATATTGTACGTTGAGTGGCGGAACTAAACACCGCGCTTTGCCTGAGCAGTAATCGAAACCACAAACAACACGTTCACAGGCAGCCGCGATGAAATCAATTACTATAGTAGTCTTTCTTACACATATTCTTATTTCTTGTTGTTATTAATTCTTACACTACAGACTCATGGTCCGTAACTCCGAACCTTTTGTTATTATACACCTTTGTTTTCACCATTTATATTTCTTTAGACATTATTTAAAACTAGACTTGTGTTAATATATACAGGATGGAAGTGTCAGCACCACTTTAAATGAAACCATAGTTTTAAGCCTAATATAATTTATTTTTTCCCCAAAAATGAAAAAGTGATTTTTTCAAACAAAATAAATAATAAAATTGTCGTTTTAAAATAAAACGCCATTTTTCAAGAACGACGCACGCACACATAAACCTATCAAAGGGAAACCGCCGCATACGCCCCATTTCGAAATCGAGTCGTAGGTATTGGCGGCAAAGTTCAAAGTTGTTTAATCTGTAGTAGTATAGTTGTAGTAGTATGTGTATACGTAATTCGCATCTTTGCGTAACTGCGTCACACGAAATACATGTATGGATAAACGTCGTGAAATGAGAAAAAAATCCTACGTCTAAACTGTTGGGATATCTTGATTAATTTCTTTAGGTATGGGTTTGAAATATTTTACCCTATATGTTGTTCTCGTAAAAGGACCGTTGCCTCTTCCTCTCTGTATATTGTTAGAAATCGGTAGCGTTTAACGTATTTAAAAAAAAAAACTAGATAAAAACACATATCGTCTATATGCTTCTAAACTATTAGGAAAGATATTCTACGTAAATGCAATAAATGATATGTATCACCTAATAACAATACTTCACATGAGTTTCCTTCCGATAAGACTTGACTTGACTTTTTGATTTTTTTTGTTGTGGCTTTATTGCTGTTGACATGGGATGGTCTTGACAGCGTCTCATTGGCACAATTACATTACCTACCTCTTTTACACGACTTTGCTGACATCTTCTATATATATAAAAGGACTTGTGCTCACTGACTGAGGTAAGACGCACGCAGAGCCGTAACCGCTGATGGTAGAAACGTGAAATTTGGGCAGATGTTTATTTTCATATTCTGGACATCCACTAAGAAGGGATTTTGAAAAATTTTAACCCTAAAGGGATGAAATAGGGGTTGAAAGTTTGTATGGAAAAAAAATTAAATCGGCACCGATTTTTATAAAATTTGAAATTCAAAATTTCAGACTCTTAAAAATGTTTCATTGAACACGTGTTTCATGGTATTTTAGAATTCACCCTCTAATAAGATGTTGAAAGTTTATATGGAAAAATCTTTAAATCGTCGCCGATTTTTATAAAAAATTAAATTCAGACTGTTAAAAATATTTTATTGAACACGTGTTTCGTGGTTTTTTTAGAATTCACTCCTAATAAGCGGGCGAAGCCGCGCGCGCCCTCTAGTTGTATAATATTATGTTCTTAAGAAACTATTAATAATTTTATCACATAAAAAATTTCAGGAGCTAGAAAACTCAGTCCGAGTAGCCGATTTGGAGAACCAGGCGATGAATCCCACCGCCCCACTGTTGGACTTCTCCGAGGAACACGAATTCGTATCCGCTAACCAACTCGACGATTATTATTCACAAGAAGACCAAAACGACGCTAAGGAAGCCGAAAAGCAAAGACTGACAAAGGGTAAAGCGGCTAAGACAGACATACAAAAGTTTTACAAGGATCAGTGTATATTTTTGACTGGTGGTACTGGTTTCTTGGGGAAAGGTGAGTGCATGGTTTGATTGGTTGATTTTTAGTTGTTTTTTTAATTTAGGATTGATGTTTTCCATTTTATATTTTATTTGGGAAGGCTGACAACAAAAGAATCACTATGCGTAAACAAGTAATGATCAATTTGAATTTAGGTATATTTTTTTTGGAATCCAATTTAGTGTACATAAAGATAAAAAAAGTTAACATAAAAAAGCCTTATTTCCTTTTATTAGACAAATGCTAATACATCAAGTAGGTATTAAGCGAAAAATGTAGAACAATCTAGTAGTATTATCGAGATTTCATTGTATTTGTTTTACTTAAGGGGAGTCAATTTATTTATATAAGTATGTGTTTATAATTATTTATGTACTATCGGATCCGCGCGGCTTCGCCCGCTTGGACTATACGAATATTTATTTATATTTTTTTATTTTCAATAGTATTAGGAAGAAAATATAAACCTAAGTAATTAAAATTGGCCGATAAAGAAAAATAAGTAGGTAAAAGTAAGGGAAATAAAATTCTTAATATTAGAAAAAATACTTAACTAATTAAAATGAATAAGAAATAATAAGTAAACGTAGCTAAATGGAATTATTTATATTGGAATAAATAATAATTACTGAAAAAAAATCTAAACAGAACCAGTTGTATTATCTATATTATCAATCTAATATAAATATTTTAAAAGTTTCGAAACTAAAAGTAACACGAAATATAATACTAGCTAAAAAACAAAACAAAATACTTAACCTAATCAAGAAATAAAAAAAACCTATCTACCGCCACAATAAGCATGGAGAACCAAACAAAAATATGAAATAATAATACATAGCAAATAATGTCATGTATATTGGTAGTAAGTAGATCGAAAATGTATAAAAATTGACACGTCCGTCAACGTCGTCTGCCCGTTCGGGTCGGTCATTCCGTAACCAAACCCCCTCCAAACAGGACCACGCGGCTCATAGGCTAGGTAATTTTGAATCAGTGATATCTCCTAAAATATTTATTATATAATACATGCGAAAAAGTTTTAAAAATGAAAAAAAAAAATAATGAAATTGAAAAGTGTGCTTTTGCTCTTTCATATTATTTCAGTATTGAAAGAGCCACTAAAAGTTACAAAAGACCCAATCCGTATTGTAAAGCATAATTGTAAAAATATGCAAAATAAAAGACATTGAATGAGTATATTTTGATTATTCAAGGTCCTAATAATAATGTACAATAAAGTATATTTTTAATCTAGATGAAATGCCAAAGGTGACTATTAAAGTTATTTTGATAAGGTTTAATACCAAATTACAGAAGGTACATTAACAATAACCCGATAAATTTAAATTTAAATTAAATATATCAAAATGGTTACTGTGGCTCAACAACAACAGAGAAACATATACCATAACAAAATTTTTATATTATAGAACATTGTTTTTATATATCTCATGAGGTTGAGCCACTGCAAGCGAAATAAGCATTCAGGAAGCCTATTTTTGGCGACTTTTTCTTAAAACAACGAAATTCCTGGAAAAACAAAAAAAGAAATTACAAAAAGTAGGCTATGTTCATACCAAGACGTTCAAATATCTCTATATGAAATTTTATCACAATCGTATCTATGATCCATGATTACGGCACAGACAGACAAACACTTTCGAATTTATTATATAAGTATGGATGTATAAAATGTTGGGGTAAAGTTGGTCATCGGTATTGGTAAGATAGGTATCTTACCAAGAGGCAAGAGCAAGACCTTATTGATCAAATTACCGGCTAATTAGGTATAATTTAATGCTACTTACATTGAACAAGATCCATTTTATGCCGACTTAGCGATAAGTTAGATCAGCGCTGTACACTGATAAACAGAACAAAATAATTTTCATAAATAACAATAATAAAAATCGGACTTACTATACATTCTATTATTAAAGTAACAGAACAGAAATTAAATCAGAACTTACCCGTTCATGTTATAAATAAAAAAAATTTTGAAATAGTCAAAAGCAAAAAACTTACTAAATGCAGCCTTTCGTAATATACAATTAACATCATATAACATTAATTTAAGTAAACTGAAGCGGAGAAAATATATATTTCCTCAGTGAGAACCGATCTCTCAACCTGTTGCCTTGACAGTTATATGTTTGTGCCCTTGCTCCATGACTCTTCTAAATATTATATTATAATACCATATAATATATGAATGAGTAAAATGGTTTGGAAAATTGTTTTTTTTTTGTTTTACAAAACTCAACGAACTCCTAAGTAAGGAGCCTGCATGTGTTTGAAAATGTTTTTTTTTTGGAAAATTTTGCGTTGTTTCCCTTTTTTTCAATTTGTGTGTGTGTTTTTTACGAAGTTTTGGTTTTACTATTATTATTTTAAAGCTTTAAAAGCAAAGTGGTCTAACTAACAAAAAAAATATCGCGTTAGTTTAGTAATAGTACCAACAGACCTTTTTTCTGACCGTATGTATATGTTCAATTGAATTTCAAAATGTCTTTCATCATAAATCATCCCCATACATTAACATATGTTTTTTAAGAAAGTTTAATGTTGAAGAGACGTAAAATAGTAATTTTTAATGTTATTGTATTATAAATAAAATTAAACTTCTTACTTTTTTGATAAATCGATGTGATTACTTTGCTCTATATTATGATATTCTATTAAAATGTATATTTTTTATTTTATTAAATTGTATATTTTCACAGAAATGAACAGATTTTAATATATCGTCAACCACTAGAAATTCAATAAACTTTAAATGCCGACTTACTAATATTTTTTAAATGTACCCAAAATTTTGTAAACTACCCTTATTATTTAAGTTTACTTCTATCATCATTGTGCATGTTGATTATAAACAGTTATTCAGAAAAAAGTAAAGGATCATTTTAACTAAAAGAAGTTTGAAAATATAAAGTTACGCCACTTTAGCTAAATATTATCGTGTGTTTTGTGTTCCTCTATTTTGGGTGGTAAGTTTGTTTTATTATATTTCTAATATATGTATATGTACACATATATACATATATTTCCTATAAAATAATGCTTAAGAGAGAGGGGCTTTATTTTTTATTTTCTTTATTATCTATATACTGCTTTATAATATCTAATAAACTGTTGCACATATTAACCGATATTTTTTAACATATCTGAATTTGAACCTATCCTTTCCGGTCCATATCAATAAAAGGATCAAACGTATTAAGTAAATAATCATATACGTCAGTACAAAACGTACGTAAAATAATATCGTAGTTGGGATAACAGCGTATAACTTAGTAGCGTAGTAGTATCCTTTCAACAAGAAGTACAGGTTCAAATACCGACATGTTTAAAAAATTATATGCATGTTATGGGTGGTAGTTTTTTATGTATACATATGTGTAGTACTAAAGTACCCTTAATTTTCTTTTTTCAGATGGAAGAATAAGCTTGAAGGCTAGTCGTGTCGTGGAAAAGGTTCTTTTGTAATTTTTTTGTTTTTTAATTTAAAAAAAATGGTGTTTGTTAAGAATAAATTATGATTATATTTTAATGTTTTCTGTTTTATTTACTGTATACAAAATATCTAATAAATATTTCTTATATTATATAGTGTTGTATCCTTTTTTATTTCTGCCGTAAACCTGGTAACTTAAAATCTTAACAAATTACAATTTCAAAAGTATGATAAATAAAACAAATACATTACTTAATGTGTTTGTTTTATTTAAATTGTATAAAAAAACTATTTTAGTTATTCTTAACAATGATTTTTTTTTCACTTTGATGTATTAATGTACCTTTTTTAATTTCTGACCTAACCTTAATAAATTAAAATAAATATTATGACATTATTTTCAACATCTCGTCGGCTTAAATTGTAAGCATTAATCAGCAAATTATCAGTAGATAAAAAAAACGCTTTTAAAAAAACTACGAGTAGATATATACTTAGTCTTGCCATAAATATTGTTATAAAGAAAAAAAAAATATTGTACGTAACATTTATTACTATTACAGTTTGTAACTTTAATCTATTATATATAAAACCAATCATAACGTTGAGGTCAGTTTTAAATAGCGGCATGCACTCTTTCTATCAGAAAATTCTTCACTGTCTGAAAATTCTTCACTTGATTGTTATTGAGACTCCAAATTATCATGGCATTTAGACCTTACTCTTTAAAACTGACCATAAATCATAATCCAGTGGAGGACTATAGGACGACCAGTCTTCAGCTCTGATGAAGTCCGGAACGTTCGTTTCTAACCAAGATTGAAAAATATTTTAATAACTTTTTTCACAAAAATACGGCGCAGTCACTCCTTCATAGGGAACACCTCACTAAACCATCACTGAAGTCGATAATGCCAACGTTGTACTCTGTTGACTAATTGGGAAGTTACTTTAGAGCTTTCAGCATAAATGCGTTCATTTAGTTTGTTATTATGACATTGCTTAATTGTAAAAATTTTTCATCTTTTTTTAAATCATCAATTAAGAGATAGCCCCTGCAAGTCCTAAGTCATCTTTTAAAATACGCGAAATGGCTCTATGTGCTATTTTCATGCTTTAATCCCCTTTTTAAAAGACTTTTGTAAGAGAAGGAGGTTATAAATTCGATTTTTTTATTTTTTTCATGTTTGTTACCTCAGTACTTTTGACTGGGAGAACCGATTTTGATGGTTTTTTTATTTGAAATCTCGTGCTTCCTGTGGGATCCGGTTGAAATTGAAAAAGTTGTTTTTTATATTTGGTAAATAATATAATTATACTGTAATAATTACAAGAAAAAACATTGTTAAAATGGGTGTCAGTAGCGAGATTCCTCATCGTTGCATTTCTTTTCAACAAACTTCAAAAAAGAGGACGTTCTCATTTTCAACGGACTTCATAAAAGCAGAGGTTCCCGATTCGCCCGATTTTTTTTATGTATGTTCTTGTATTTAAGGTCTACCCATCACTTAAAAGCGTAAAATAAATTAATTTTTAACAAAAAAAAAACTAACTTCAAACAATGGTAAATTAAAATTAATTTAAAATATAATGCTTACAATGACATTACTCAAAGTATTGTCCATCATTAGAGACCGCTTTATCCCATCATCATCTCTGGTAGCAATTGAATCCCCCGTCGGAAAAACGACTCATCTTTCGAGGCAATCCAGGAATCAAGCCATCCTTCTTTACTTTGTCGTGTCTCTGCTCGTATAGTGGCCGCTTTTCTTTCAGAGCGCGACTCAAGCGCACCAACTGAAGTCGATAGCGAGCTCCCGTGATAGTTTCATTAGGTTTAAGTAGCTCATAATAAATTACGCCCAGCTCACCCAGATCCCACCAAATGCAGAGAAGAAGCTTAGAACCATGGATATTTGGTTTTGGCGACGATGCGTGACCCGGCATGCCCCACGATTTTTTTCGCTTTGGATTGTCGTAGTGAATCCACTTTTCATCTTTTGTTGAAGCAACAATTCACACATGAGAAAACGTCGTTTTACGTCTCTCGGCTTCAACTCATACGGCACCCGATGCCCTTGCTTTTGGATCATTCCTAACGCTTTTAAACGTTTTGAAACTGTTGACGCATCTACTTGTAAGGTTTTCCCGAGTTTTACTAACGTCTGACATGGATCTTCTTCAAGCAATGCCTCCACTTCTTTGTCTTGTGATGTATTTTTAACATTTTGATTTGTTTTTAATGAAAATCATGAATTCCTAAAAAACATTAGAAAATAAACAAAATAACAAAATAGAAGAAAACAAATGTATTTATTTTTTTTTAGAAAACACAAAAAACATACTAGAACGAGAAAGGGATATCTCTCGTTCTATTTTACGCAATTCAACATTATGTCTGTGTGCTTCATATGCTAGTGCTAGACAAATGACGTTTTATTTAACAAAGAAAATATTATTAATTAATTTGTTTGAAAAAATAACTTTTTCATTTTTGGAAAAAACACTTGTTTTAATTCTATTAGGTTTATATAGAGTAGTTAAAACTGTGGTTTCATTTAAAGTGGTGATGACAAAAACACTGCATATTTTATTCGCCCGAGTGAGACACGAATCGAACCCATAACCGTCGCATTTACAGTCGCATGGTTGTGCGTTGCTCCACGATGGCTCCATATACCTACGCTTAAATTAAATTATTTAAATAACGATATTAAATATTTAAAAAAAATGGAGCCATATCTTGATGTAGTATAAAACAGCATATAACTCTAATAGTAATCATTGTGGGTTCGATATATTTAAATAATTTTTATTTGCCGCCCTGAGAAAATATACGGCAGCGTTAAGATCCGTCAGTCAACACACAATACTTTTAAATTTACAGAAATTAGAGAATGTAGAGTCTTAACACTAGGTATCATTTATCTACCTGCTACATGTATGCGGGTTTAAAACGTGAAATTGAAAAGAAAAACAAAATATAATATTTTGACGTTTTATTGTTTTTAAGAAAAGTAAGAAGAAAAGTACTTCAGATTGTGAAAGTAAAAATGTTATTAAGTAAAAAAAAAATATGATTCCGGCCAGGATCGAACTGGCGGCCTTCTGCGTGTAAAGCAGATGTGATAACCACTACACCACGGAACCCCATACGTAGAAGTCTATAAAACTAATACTGATTTCGATAATAATTATAAGTAAGCAATTATTTTTAACATTCATTATTTTTGCCGAGAGACCGTCGTGGCACAGTGGCACAAACGTGGGACTGCAATGCGACGGTTGTGGGTTTGATATACACTCTGGGGCATAAACTATTTCATCTCCACACTCTGGTTCTTCATAGTGGTGTTGAATTCCACCACCAAGCGTAGTATATCGAATGGTGGTTGGAAGCCGAGAACGGAGTGTATTGACACTAAGTACATTCACGGTGTATTCCCGCATATAGCAAGGTAGACGTGGGCGTGATAACTGGAGTTTCTTAGTTCTTTTTTCAAGCAAACAGCAAACATACTCATATACCTACATTTATCATATATAATATAAAACTTAAATTTGTATTAACTTAAACTGACAGCAGTGAATCTGGAATTGAAAATATTGAAGTATGCTGGCAGAACCTTATGGCCTAAGATCCCATCCCTTAAATCTGGAGGGGAATGCGTTTTTGGAGAAAATTGCACTCATATGTTTTTTATGTGATCCACAATCCCACATCATTCGAAAGAAAACAGTATAAGGAATTGGAAAAACAATGGTTGCCAGCTCAGTCTGCCGCAAGCCCAGGGTTACCTAGTTTAAACAGGTCACTTAATGTTAATAATTGGACTCATGTATTTTTTTAATAAATTATATATCAAATTAAAGCTTATTTTTTTCTCAATACTATAACACTTGGTTGCCTAGAAAATAACTGCCGCAAGCAAACGTTGGCATAATTTGAAATATTTTATTCCGGTCCCGTTTGACTATGAGAATAGACGATGAAATGCGCGGTCTGCCTTATGTTTTAAAGTAAAAAGTCTTAAAATCAATGTTTATTCTAACTGTTCACCTGTTAAATTATGATTTTAATCATGTTAAGTACATACAGAAAACTATTTAAATATGAAATCTTATTTTGAGGTGAAATAATTAGTCCAGGATGTTGAGTCTTTGCTAAACTTGTTTTCTAAATACTCATTTAAACCATCATTTTAAAACGACTAAATTATCTAATTAAATAAATGTTTACAAATATCGATCTACTATAAGGTATTAATTATATCATGTGTCCTTAATATAATGAAGGGTGACAATTATTGCGGATATTTTTTTATTAAGAAAATTACATTTCAATAAACTCTCTCTCTCTCTCTCTCTCTCTTCGTACTCTGCTCGTTTGCTTATATATAATACCCTAGAGATTTTGATTACGCAGCGCATAAACTTGACAAACTTCGGTTTACGAGCGGTTAAATCCACTTATTTTGTATGAAATTACAATTATAAATTTGTTATATTTTTTGTTCGGAATATATGTCAGTATATTCCATTTTCCGGAATTTTTTCTTAATTTTTACTGCAAGATCTCACTCCTGACCAAATTGCATAACTGTAGGTCTACGGGAAATACCCCAGCGGTTTTTATCACGCAGCGAATAAACTTGGCAAACTTAAATAACGGGCGAATGCACTTATTTTGTATGAAATTAATTACAAATATACAAAATTATTATTTTTTTTCTGTGAAATACTTATAAATGTTTACTTTTACAACTTTTCTTTTATTTGTATTGTACGTTATCAACGGGAAGTCTCTATGCGTGTTCATTACGCGGCAATTTTCGTACAAAATCCAGCAGAAACGATACATAAATGTTGATATATTTTGATTGCGTTGATTTAAAAGCTTGATTTTTTTGTGCTCCAAGCGATCAAACCTGAATATTTGTTTTTAATTTAGGTTTGATACCTCCACGTTAGTAGTAGACAGAGTTAGAGAAACAAATTAGTAGTATTAGTCTGAAAGAACTAAAATACCAGGAGTGTGTAGATGTTCACAAAGCAAGATTTCTCATCTCTTGTGTTTAATAAAGATTCAAGGTATTAGGAATTATCCTCGGCGCCGTCATAACGATGTAAGACAGCGTCTGACTGTATCGCTATGACTGTGGGTTCGATTTCTGCTCGAGCCAATTATTATATTTAAATTATTTTCATTTCTTTCCTATGATAAGACGAAGACGAAGAAGACTATTGTTCTGCCACTTAACACACAGCCTCGAAAATCGAACGGTACAGAGTGTACAAATAACCTATTAAAATATAATAAATTATTATTGTTACAGTTTTAATAGAGAAATTATTAAGAGCGTGCGGAGACATCGACACTATATATATATTGGTCAGACCTAAAAAGGGTAAAGATCCTATGACAAGGATTCACGAGATGCTGGATGACTTTGTAAGTATTGCGACACATCCTACTAATGCTATAATACTTAATCTTATCCTACTAATATCATACATGTAAAAGTTTGTGAGGATGGATGTTTGTTTCACTTTCTAGCAAAAACTACCGAACAGATCGAAATTAAATAATAAATAAAATAATATAATATAAATCAGTTTCACGCTGTATCCCGCACACAGCAGGATAGGCAGAGGGAACCTAGTGTTAAAACACTCCGTCCCCCACTTTCTGCCGAATTCTGGAGGCATTGCGTGTTGAATGGCAGAACTCAACGTCGCGCTTTGCCTCGACACCATAGCGAAGAAATAGAAATATAAATTTAAATAAATATTTCATCTCCTCGAGTGGGGATCGAACCCACAACCAGTCGGTTTTACAGTCACACTTTGTGCCCCTGCGCCACAACTGGCCTCATAAATTAAACTTTACCGTAATGTAGGTTATACATATATCAGAAAAACATAAGCTATAATTTAAGTAATTATTTTATATAATTTGGCTGTAATATAACAATAAGGTTAACAAGAGGAGAACGCGGCTTGCGTTTGTCTACTAGCTATTACACGCGATTTACTAAAAACAGAGTGGTTTTTTGTAAGAGCTAATGTTTGGATTATTCGGCTTAAAAATGGAAATTTTGTATGAATTTCTTTGCAAGCCAAAGATAAATAATCTTTTATTTTAATTAAATAAAACTTTTTTAATAGTTATAACATAAAATATGATTATATGTATGAGTAGATTTATGATAATATATGGATTATTCATTCACAATAAACACATGTGTGGATCTGTTGAATTACGCGTGGAAATGTATGATCACATGTATAGAGATCTAGTCTAAATCAAGGCGGAAAAACATGGGAAAGCTTCACTGGCTCCTAATGAATTGTTTTTATAGTGATTATATTGCTTTTTATCCCAAATTAAAACACACCAATTTTTTTATCTCTAACCCTTATAGGAATGGAGTTACGGTGGTAACAACCCTTAACGTCTTAATCCTAATTCTTTACCCTGGTAAAGACACCACTGGCTTCTAGGGACTGTAGATATATGATATTTCAGCTCAATACCTCCACGCGATCTTGATATAAATGGTCTTGACAGAATGACGGACAGAAGAACTGACTGACGGACAACACGATATAAGGGTGCCGATTATTTTTCTTAAAATACTGGAAACGTATGTAATTTAATATCTTTTTTATTATTTTCCAGGTTTTCCAAGCGGCACACGAAATCAATCCAAAAGGTATACATAAATTAGTGCCGATTGTAGGTGATATGGAGCTTCCNTATATATATATATATATATATAAAATATTTATAATAAATAATAAAGAATCGTATTCTATTATTGAGGGTATTTGTTAATGTTATAGAGCCTAAAAGGATTATAAAAAAATACACGCAATCTCACAAACGGGTTAACCGATTTAAATGCAGTTTCCAATATTTTTATTTCGCAAACTACCCTAACATTAGTGTTTGCTTTATTTAAATCATCTCTTTTCATTTTATTTAAAAAAAAAAAATAAATAAAAATCAGCTTTACTCTGTATCCCGCACACAGCAGGGTAGGCAGAGGGAACCTAGTGTTAAGACACTCCGTTCCCCACTTTCTGCCGAATTCTGGAGGGCTTTCGTGTTGAGTGGCAGAACTTAACGCTACGCTTAGCCTCGACGCCAGAGCGAAGAAATGGAAATATAAATTTAAGTAAATATTTGATCTCCTCGAGTGGGATCGAACCCACAACAGCTTTACAGTCACACTTCGTGCCGCTGCACCATGACCGGCCTCACTAAAAAAAAAATGATAACCTAATAACTATAAGTACCAATAAAATCTAAAATATTATAAAAATAATATGATTTTATTTTTATAAAAATAATATGACTTTTACTTGTCTCTATTCAGGTAACAATAATCATAAATGGAGCGGCCACTGTGAAATTTGACGAGAAACTTTCAATAGCAACGGGAATAAACGTGAAAGGCACGAAGGAAGTGATAAAACTAGCTAAAGAGTGCAAGAATTTGATAGCCTTTACTCACGTGTCAACCGCATTTTCCAATACGCACGTTGATTTTATTGAAGAAAAGTAAGTATTATTATGTATATGATTATGAAGGAAAGAGTATATACTGAAAGACACTATTTTGTACGTTTTTCTTTATTATAATATATAGTCGTTGTATTTGAAATAAACCAACGTTACGCTTCTTCCTGCATAGCGGAGTAGACTAATATATTGAATGTTGAGTAACGGGGCTCTCCTTTGTCTTCATCAGAGAGGGAAATTAAAACAATGAATTCCCCTGATTGAGGATCAAACTCACGTCTATCGGTTTACAGTTAGTCATTGTCCGGTCCCACTTAGCCACAATGGTATCTTACAAAAATAAATATGACGTATTTTATGGGGGCGAGGATAATGGAAATAGGGATAAAACATTTTGTGGTCTGTTTCCACTTGTTAAAAGTCATTTGATGTCAAAACAAAGGTCAAAATATTTTTTTAAAGAAAACTATGAAAATAACTTAAGCCTTCTTGAGAAATTTGGCTTTGACAGACGGACGGAGATGGTCAGACAGACATTCGGACAGATAAACAAAATGATTCTTTTAAATTCTTGTGTTTTTCTTTTTTGATAGGGAACATAAAAAAATACTTAAAGCAACATTTACTAAATAATATTCAAAATTTTTCAGATTCTATGAACCTCCTATGTCAGTGGAAGCATTGGAAGCTGTATCACAGTTAGATGACAATGTTATAGACTCCATCTTACCAGCGTAAGTTTTTCATATTAGTATAAGCACAAAATCAAACCTGAAAATCTCTTTTTTTTCTACAACTTCACGCTGTTTCTCGCAGTTAGGTAGAGGTTACCCGGAACCTCGTGTTAAGATACACGTTCTTCATTAAGCCAGTTCCGTTCCTCACTTTCCGCCGCATTCTAGAGGCCTTGTGTATCGAATGATGGAACTCATTGCCGCTTTTTATCTCGTTACCAGATCGAGGAAATTAAAATATTATATGTTTCGTTCCCCCGAGTGGGAACCGAACCCACAATCCTAGCGTTTAAAGTCACACACTTGGACCCCTGCGCCACGACGGCCTCCCGCATTTTCTAATTAACTTATACTTATTTTTATTCACATTTTTCAGTCTCTTAGGTAATCGTCCAAACACATACTGTTTCACCAAGGCAGTGGCTGAAGAAGCAGTTCGGATATATGGAGAGGGAATGCCCATATGTATCATCAGACCTTCTATAGGTATTTTTTTATTTTCATATTAATATATTTTTTGAAAATGTTTTTTTTGAGAATGAAATCTGTACATATATTAAGATTATAAATGATCGCTGTCTGTACGTAGACGACATATGAAAAAATCTCTTTTTATTCGGGGCATTTATGAATGTAAGAGTAGAGCCCGTTTGTTTATCTGTTTGCCTGTGCGTTTGTGCAAGTTAATCTCAGAATAAGATTTAAACTCAGTTTTCACTATAATATGACATGATTGCTAACAACATAAATAAGTTGTAAAGCGTATACAAATTTCGACGTAGCTTGATGAGAACGTATGGCTTAGTGNTTCTTCTGTATACAATAAATATTACACACTATATATTGAAAATAGTAAACAATTCACTCCCGATAAATAACTTTTTCCACCGTTTAATATTTTTAAAACAGCTCGACTTAGATAACGCGTGAGCTCGAGCGAATTGTATAGATAATACGGTGATAAGTCACTCCGTTGAGCAAATTTAGTATAGGACATTTTGTGATAGTGGAACAAAATGCCAACAGCTTAGAGCTTTTACAAAATTTACAAAGAAAAGTAACCTGGCGAGAAAAAATGCAATTCGTTAGTAATTTTATACTTATATGAGGCCAGTCGTGGCGCAGCGGCACGGGGTGACTGTAAAACCGACTGGTTGTGGGTTCGATCCCCACTCGAGGAGATGAAATATTTACTTAAATTTATATTTTCATTTCTATGCTCTGGTGTCGAGGTTAAGCGCGGCGTTGAGTTCTGCCACTCATCGCGCAATGCTTCCAGAATTCGGCAGAAAGTGGAGAACGGAGTGTCTTAACACTAGGTTCCCTCTGCCTACCCTGCTATGTGCGGGATACAGCGTGAAGCTGATTAATGATTAATTAATTAATTTTATACTTATGTATTCTTGAGGCCAGTTGTGGCGCAGGGGCACTAGTGTGCGTTTCGATACACAACACGCAATACCTCCCAAATTCGGCGAATACGGCGACTACATATTTAACAAAAAAATTAAGAATGACTTACTTTACCTTTTTATTATTTATTTATTTGCCATTTTTTGTGTTTCCCCCAGGTGCTACGTACAGTTTACATGGATGTTAGCAAAGTGGCTGATATGGTGCCTGTAGATCTAACCGTCAACGCTATCATAGTCTCCGCTTATCAAACCGCTATGCATTTCAAAGAGAAGTTAGTATTATAAAGGTTTTATGTAAATATTTTTTTTTAATTTGAAGCTGTTATCCTGAAAATCGCAGGGTAGGCAGAGGGAGCCAAGTACTAAAACCCTCCGCTCCCCATGTTCGCCGAATACCGGAGGCATTGCGTGTTGAGTGGCGGAACTTAACGCAGCACTTTACGTTGACACCAGAGCGAAGAAATGATCACATTAAATGTTTCATTTCCTCGAATCGACATCGATTTACAGTTATACACTAGTGCCCCTGCGCCACGACTGGCTATTGTACTCCTATGTATATAAATAACTTAATGAATTACATGCTATTGCAGTCGACGCCGCCTGTTAATTTTTACTATTGAATCTCTCGTCTCCATCTTTATGTGTGGTCTATACAAAAAAATATGGTCACTGATACGACACTGTCTCTACACACAGATAATTAGGTAATTAGGAGGTAATAAAAAATCATTCTACACAATTATAACTTTATTTTGTAGAGGCCGTCGTGGGGTTGATTCCTCCTGGTAAGTAAACAGAACGTGGCGTTGAGTTCCGCCACTCAACACAAAATGTCTCGATGATTGGACGATCGTGGAGAAAGGAGTGTTTTAACACTAGGTTTCGCCTTCTGCCATGTACGGGATTCAGCGTGAAACTAAGAAAAAATAAAAATAAATAAATATATTTCTTTTCATTTTCAGCCAAACATCAGACATCCCAATTTACAATTTCGTGTCAGGAGCACAAAATCCACTAAAATGGGGTGAATTCATAGAGTATAATATGAAATATGGCATTGACAAACCTACAATAAAGGCTGTGTGGTAAGAAGTTTGTAATCACTTGTTTAAATAAAAGAAAAGAGAACGGAGTGTTTTTCTCTGCCTAGCCTGCTATTAGCGGGATGCAGCGTGATAATAAAACAAATGGCTAAGAACGAAGCAGACTAGCGCACGAAGTATTCCGTGCTGTTATCTACAAAAACGGCAAAAAATAAGGTTTTTTTTGTATTATTTTTTGTTATATTATAGCGGCAATAAAAATGCATCATCTGTGAAAATTTCTACTGTCCAACTATCACGGTCCATGAGATACACTTGGTAACAGACGGGCAGACAGACAGACAGACAGACCGACGGACAGCGAAATCTTAGAAATAGGGTCCCGTTTCACGCTCTGAGTACGGAACCCTAAAAATGGTATCGACAAGCCAAGCAAGAATGTTTTCCTCTACCGTGATTTTTTTAAAGTCCTATGGTACGTTTAGACTACAACAGAAATTTCGACATCAACGTGTGTTTACACTTGAACGGATTTTTCGTGTCTATTGTAAATGTAAGAAAAAAATTGTCGGAGCTATCAGCATCATTGAATTTTTTAAAACCCAGTTTCAAAATAAAGATAATTCAAATGTACATATAATTTCAGGTACTTCAGTTTGTATCCAACAAAAAATTTTTTTAAGTTCGTATTTTTGGATTTCTTCCTACATTATTTGCCTGCGCTATTGATTGATTTGTTCAGTGCTTTGATGGGAAAGAAACGAGTGTGAGTATAATTTTACGAGATTAAGTAGGCTGAGGGGAAATAGTATTAAGACACTCCATTCTCCACGCACTTCTGAATTTCCGAGGCATTTGCGCTTTGACTGTTGGAACTCAAGGCCGCGCTTTTTCTTGTTACCAGAGCGGAAGAAATTTACTCTATAAGGAAATCGTGGAAGATATTGTTGTAGAACAGCGGCATTTGACTGTAAACGATTGAGGGTCGATTCTCTAACCAAGTAGGAATCGACTCTCAATCGTCGGGAAATGAACGATTTACATTTCCTCCCTTTGACAATAAGACAAAACACGGTGGTAAGTTCAGCCACTCAACACGTAAATCTCTTGAATATTAGATGGAAACGGGGCAACAGAGCTTCTTGACACCTTGTTCTACCTACCTTGCTATATGCAGTATACAGCGTGAAGCAAAAATTCACCTTATATATAACTATAAAATTATAAGAGATATAAATATTTATATTATAACTATTGTAGCTAAAATGATAAACAATTAAACTAAAAATATAATATTTTTTCTTTCAGAATGCTAAAATTCTATACAAAAGTAAAAAAATTATCCAATATCATGTTTTACTTTTCCACCCAACAATGGAAGTTCAGCGACGAGAACGTCAAGGACATGTGGAGTTCGATTTCTACGCAAGATAGAGTTGTGTTCCCTTTTAGTATTGGTGAAATGTCATGGGATTATATGGCGGAGACTTTCTTGTTAGGTAAGATTACTATCGAATTTTCTATTTATTTTAATAAATAAAAAAATCTTTTTGGAAGCCATATTGGCACAGAGGGGCCGGTTCACATTGTAAATGTGGTTCGATTCCTATTGTATTTTACACATTTGTAAAAGCTATATTATTGATTCTAATCTCTGTCTTTACAATGTGGGTACAGAAGTCCCCAATCTCCCCTACATATGGGCCCCTTAAATAATATATTTTATTTAAACTTTTACTCCAAATTTGTGTGAGCTCATGGGCCCTAGCATGTCCAAAGACACTGATAAATTGTCATTTTTATATGTTACGTTCAGTATTTTTACAAAGTTTTGTTTTACAGGTTTACGAGTATATTTGGTGAAAGATGATCTATCAACGTTGCCTCAAGCAAGGAAGAAATGGAACAGGTATGTGTAGCTCCATGTTGTATCCTGCACATAGCAGGGAAGGCAGAGGGAACTTAAAGGTTAATACACTCCGTTACCCAAGCATCACATGTTCCCGAGAAGTTTAAGTTAGTATAAATTGCAACATAATACCCAGAGCGGGAAAATGAAAAAAAATATCATACCATAAACATTATCTTATTTGAGACCGTCGTGGCGCAGGGGCACAAGCGTGCGACAACACGACGGTTGTGGGTTCCATTTCCACTCAGGGGAATGAAATATCCATAATTCTACATAATACATGACTTTAACTGGACTTTTACTTTATGTAAATATAACATGCAAGCATGACTTTATTAATAACTTTACTTGAATGCATAACATCATTATGACATTTCACGTGCATGATATGTAATATTTCAAATCAAAATCATAAGCTCATATAATATTTTTGTAATAGACTAGAAAATCAAAAAAATCAGTTTCACGCTATACCTGTCCCGCACAAAGCAGGGTAGGCAGTTGAACATAGTGTTAAGACACTCCCTTCCCCACTTTCCGCCAAATTTTGGAGGCATTGAATGTTGAATGGCGGAACTGAACGCCGCACTATGCCTCGATACCAGAGCGAGAAAATTTAAATAATAAATAAATTTATTTAAATATTTCATTTCTTCAAGTGAAGATCGAACCCACATCCAGTCGCGTTTACAATCACACACAGGCTGGCCTCAAGATTAACTAGACTTGTAAAATGTAATATAGGGCAGTCCATTGATCACCTGATGTTTTTTTTTATTTTATTAACCTCCCCCCACCCCCTTGGTGATACTTTCTTCAACCCCAACTGGATAAGTATTTTGCAAGTCCGTTGTTGGCACTCTGCTTTGTTGAGGACCAACGTCGATTTCATCAAATCAACTGAATAACTAATAAGTTGAATCCGACGATCTCACGTGATTAATGGACAGCCCTTAAATAGCTAAAAAATATATTTTTTTATTTTTTCATTACAGACTATACTATCTTCATCAGTTGGTGAAAATCACAACTTTATGCTTAGTGTTATATTTAGGTTATTTATTATTTAAGACTTTGTTCAGTCTTGTTTTGGGCTAGAATAATTTTAATTTTAAAATAATATTTTCATAAATCCTATATTTCTGTACAATTTCATCTAAATTCGTTCAGTACTTTTTGAGTGAAAGTGGAACAAACATTCACACTCACAAACTTTCACTATTATGATATTAATAGTATTAGAAATATGTGTAAGTTAAAATAATTTTCTATAAAATATTTGTAAAGGTAATCGATTTCAATTGAACATGTTATTTAGTAAGATAATTAGTTTTTTTAGTCTAAGCAGGAGGTTCAGAAATATGCTCATTTTGCTTATTATATAGTTAACTTTGCAATAATTAAACAATAATTAAATATATGAATAATTTATTAAGGGAGGGATTAATATACAAAGTAAATTAAAATTGTCGCCCTACAGCGTACAGACGTATCTAGAGATATTTTCTGGAGTGCGGGTGGGGGTTGGAGGGGGGTGACGATTGTGAAAATGTTGTTTTTTTAAATTTATTTTTAGTTTCTATTATTTATGGTTTCACCAGACTATTTTGGGGTTGGCACGGACCTCCCCCCTCTTCCTACGCCTATTGCCTATACAGGGTGGAAGAGGCAGCGCTCCATTTACGGAAACAGCATATAGGGTAAAATATTTCAAACCTATACCTAAAGAAATTAATCAAGATGCCTCAACAGTTTGGACGTAGGATTTTTTTTTCATTTCACGATTTTTATCCATACCTGTATTTCGTGTGACGCGATTACGTATAGATCCCAATAACATAAACACTTACTACTACAAAAATACTACTAAAGGTTAAACAACTTTGAACTTTATCGCCAATACATACGACTCGATTTCGAAATGAGGCGTGTGCGGCGGTGTTCCTTTGATAGGTTTATGTGTGCGTGCGTCATCCTTACAAATGGCGTTTTGTTTTAAAATGACAATTTTATTATTTATTTTGTTTGAAAAAAAAACTTTTTCATTTTTGGGAATTTATTTTTTTCTGAATTATATTAGGCTTTTATAGAGTAGTTAAAACTGTGGTTTCATTTAATGTGGTGCTGACACTTCCACCCTGTATATCTAAGTATGTACGGAAAGCGCATATAGTAGGGTAGATAGAGGAAGCCTAGTGTTAAGATACTCCATTCTCCACGCATCGCTCAATTCTTCGAGACACTGAGTGCTGAGTGATGGACCACACCGCCGCGCTCTCTTGTTACCAAAGCGAAAACGATAAAAACTATTCGTACCCCCGAGTAGAAATCGAATCCACCAGTCATTTCTCTTATTATATTTTAAATATTTATTTATAAATTAACACAATAAATTTTATAAGGTCGGGTCAAAAGTATTTTCATATTGTTCATACAAAGGAAAATATTTTTTTTAGGTATAATTTTCTATTTATTTATAATATGTATGTGCTGTTTTGATCGATAACTTGTTGCCATCTTATGGGTAGTGCCATGATCCCATTCCTGTAGAAATTTTGACATTTTTTTATTAAAAAAATCTGACAGGTAGTATTTACAGTGTCATTTGATGTTAGCTTTATGCTTCCTAAAGAGTTCTGCATTGACCGAAACAGGTGGGAATCTGATGGAGCAAGATCAGGGCTATATGGAGGATGCATCAACACATCCCAGCCAATCTCTCTCAATTTTTGCTGCGTGGCTATAGATATAGATATTTTTGCTGCGTGGCGATAAGGATTTACCAGCTCCGGCCTGTTTTTCTCAGCTTCTTTAGAAGCAGTAGAGGTCAGAATCGATAGTTTTATCCGGTGGCAAAAGCTCATAGTGGACAATTCCTTTCCAATCACACCAAACACATAGCATCACTTTGTTCCGAGTCAGGCCGGGTTTTGCCACGGTCAGAGGGGCTAGTCCATGCTTCGAGCATGATCTTTTTCGCACATATTTCTTATTCTTCAGCAATGTCGTAGCTACTAATATGTAGAACTTGCTACACTTTTCAAAGATGGCACTGATTTTATCTGTGACAGTCCAGTGTGTGGGCGTCCAGAGTCAACCTTATCTTTCACACTAAAATTTCCAGACTTGAAACACATTTGTGCTACTTTTATTGATACCGCATTTGGTCCGTAAACCGCACAAATTTTATTCGCGGCGTTCGTCGCATTTTTACCTTTTTTGCAATAAAACTTTAAAATGTACCGAATTTCTTCGTCACATACTCGTACGTTCATTCTGCTTGCTTAAAAAACAATTGACAAATGCCAAACAATTGAACCAGTTTTTATTTAATTTATTACATCTGCAGAATGTCACATTTAATGGTATTAAAACCAGCCAGTTACATTTAGTACAGCCAAAGAAGTTTGATTACTAATAATTCATCCAAAATACGAAAATACTTTTGCCCCGACCTATTACACATATATGTATATGTGTATATATAATATGGCGTTTTTGCATGGCCATTATATTTTTGTATCGAAAAATTAAGATATTTGAACGGGTACAGTTATTGTATGAAGTACTGTCACTTAAGCTAAGTGACAGTTCTCCGTGATTATTTTTGTTAAAAGATGGTCATTTTATATACGATTTTCTGAATTCTTAGACATACTTAAATGTGTATAGCTATTGAAATTTGTGTAATATAAAGTATAATAAAAAATATATAAATGTTTTTTACTATTACAGATGTACTTTATTTTCATTCCTTTAAAACATTTCTCGTTATGTGGAGGAACTGAATACCACCTATCATCAAACTATATCTTTCAATTTATTTTTTAGTTTCACTTGTATCCCTAATCAAGCAGGGTAAGCAGAGGGAACTTTGTGTTAGGACACTCCGTTCTGCTTTCAGGCGAAATATCCGGCGAATTTCGGCGAAATAAAATATCCATGCGCGTTAAGTGGCCGATGTTAACGCCGCGTTTTGCTTCGTTCGAAAAAGGCGAGGAAATGAAAATATTAATATAGATATTTTATTCTCCCGAGTAGGAATCGAACCCACAACCGCCACCCAAATATTTTTTAAAAACTACTCATTTAAAATATTTTTTTTATTAATAGTTATTTAAAAAAACACTTAATTTATTTATAAAAGCACTTTATTACCTAATATACAAATACAACACAATTTCAATACATTCACTATACATCAATATAACACAGATAATAATAAATTATCTAAAAAATTTTAAAAAAAATTGTATTATACATTTATAAGAAAAAGAATTATTAATTTATAATATTATGAGGTGTTATTTACACACTTCCCCACTTTTCGCCGAATTCTGAAAGGATTGCATATTTGCGCCAGAATTCGGCGAAAAGTCGGATATACGGTTTGTCTTAACTCTAAGTTCCCAGGTTCATAAGCCAGGAATAGCGTGAAGCTAAAAAACCAAAAAAAAAAAATAATCATAGGATTATAAACATTATTTTAAATTTTCATTCATCATTTTTATTAAAAAATCCTTATTGAAAATAAGGATTTTTTTTCACGCTTTATTATGCATACAGCAGGGTAGGAAGAGAGATCGTAGTCTTAAGACACTCCGTTCTGCGCTTTTAATTCGAATTCGAGACATTGTGTGCTGATTGGCGGAACTCAACAAAAAAGTTTATATTCTTTTTCAATGAAATAATTATTTTTTATTGATCTTACTAAAAGAAATTACAAATTATATTATTTATATAATATTACACACTTATGTTTAAATTCTCACATAAAAATCACATTTTATAATTCGATTAACTAATTGTAAGTAAACGTTTAAGGCAAAATGAAATAAAAAAATAATATTACTAAGCTGAAGAGTTAGTTTGTTTGAACGCGTTAATCTTAGGAAGTGATGGTTCGGATTGATTTTCTTTTTGTATTGGATATTCTATTTATGGAGGGAGGCTTTATATTGTTCCGATGTAGCCCACTGTAACTGCGTTTAGAGCTACCTCCCGCAGTTAGACTGGTCAAACTTATAAAACCTCCTTTTGCTCTAAGGCTTTTCTCTAATTCCCTTAAATAAAAGAATACCTTAAACATTTTCTTTCTATAATAATATAAATCTTTACAGAAACTACAACTAATAAAGGCTTGTATATAATATAGACTGCCTTTGCTTAAACATAATAACCTACATACAGTCTGGCTATAACAAATATTGTTACAATTAAAAATAAACAAAATATTACTATCGAATTTGGAATCTGAAAAAATCTGTCATTTTTATACAATTGCTGTGTGTTTTCATGTTTTCGCGCCAATATATATTGTTAGAAATCGAAAGCGGTTAACGTTTTTAAAAAAACACGATTAAAATACATATCGTCTGTTTCTAAATTATTAGAAAAGTAAGATGTAACTGCAATAAGTGATATATATTCATGTATTACCTAATAACAATACTTCACACGAGTTTCCTTCCAATAAGGGCCTTTGCCTACAAGGAACTGCCCTCGATTGACTTTTTTTTCGACTTAGCTTTATTGCTGTTAACCTGAACCGGTCTTGACAGCGTCACCGGGCGAGTCCTCGATTGACAGGATTCCACTGCTTTTATACGTTTTTTCACCTATATCTACCCTCTTTTACACGAATTCGCTAACAATATATAGGGACCTTGAATAAGTTCTCGCTAAGTTCTGTTTTTTTTTTAATTAATTTAAAATATAATGCTTACAATAACATTACTCAAAGTATTGTCCATCATTAGAGACCACTTTCTCCCATATCTCTGGTAGCAATTGAATCCCCCGTCGGAAAAACGACTCATCTTTCGAGGCAATCTAGGAATCAAGCTATTTTTCGGCATCTTCAAAAGATCTTCACTGCTCGCTTAAACCGTGCGCCATCGACCAAAACAAGTGGTAATCGGAGGGGGTTATGTCCGGTGAATACGGCGGGTGGGGTAGAACTTCCCATTGAAGTGTTTCCAGGTAAGTTTTGACTGGTTTTGCCACATGTGGCCGAGCATTATCATGTAATAAAATCACTTTGTCGTGTCTCTGCTCGTATAGTGGCCGCTTTTCTTTCAGAGCGCGACTCAAACGCATCAACTGAAGTCGATAGCGAGCTCCCGTGATAGTTTCATTAGGTTTAAGCAGCTCATAATAAATTACGCCCTGCTGATCCCACCAAATGCAGAGAAGAAGCTTAGAACCATGGATATTTGGTTTTGGCGACGATGTTGATGCGTGACCCGGCATGCCCCACGATTTTTTTCGCTTTGGATTGTCGTAGTGAATCCACTTTTCATCCCCAGTGACGATACGGTGCAGAAAACCTTTTCTCTTTTGCCGTTGAAGCAACAATTCACACATGAGAAAACGTCGTTCTACGTCTCTCGGCTTCAACTCATACGGCACCCAATGCCCTTGCTTTTGGATCATTCCTAACGCTTTTAAACGTTTTGAAACTGTTGACGCATCTACTTGTAACGTTTTCCCGAGCTCTACTAACGTCTGACATGGATCTTCTTCAAGCAATGCCTCCAATTCTTTGTCTTCAAATTTTGTCGGTGCTCCAGAACGCTCTTTGTCTTCAAGGTCAAAATCATTACTTTTGAAGCGCCTAAACCAGTCTCTGCACGTTGTATTCGACAAAGCATTGTCACCATATGTCTCAACGAGAATTCTGTGTGCTTCTGCTGCAGATTTTTTCTGAATAAAGCAGTGCAATAAAATTCCCCGCAAAAACATTTTATTTGGCACAAAAGTACACATTTTCAAAAAGGGAAAATTAATATGTAGTTGACACTGTAGTTAACACTATTCTACTATAATTTGAGGTTACATATAGTACTACTTTGGTGATTCGTTACCGTACGAAATTCCACGCAGAGTGCCGCAACACCATCTTTCAAAAAACAGCGAGAACTTATTCAAGGTCCTAATATATCAATGTATTAAACTAACACACTGTAATAGTTATAAACGTTACTACGTTACTTTTTTTGTAACAATATTTATGGCAAGACTAAGTGTATAAAAAAAAATCCAGCATTTATTCTATTTATACATGTAAAAAATAACTTTTATAATAATATAAAGTGTTTTTTTACTATTTTAAAATATTGTTCCATACTAAAGATAGAAAAATATTTTAGCAAATGTTTTTTTTTGTTTAAATACGTTTTCTAATTTTTTTTTAGCATTACGCTGCATTCCACATATAGCAGGGTATGTGGAGGGAACCGTTCCCATTAAGACACTTCTGTCATATTTAATTCTGCGGGCTTTGTGTATTAAGTAGCGAAACTGAACGCCGCGTGTTGTCCTGTTATCAGAGCGAAAAAATTAAAATAATTCACTCCCCAGTGGCAATCGAACCCACAACCGGCGCGTATATAGTCGTTTATTCATTTATAAATTATTTTACTACATTTTAAATATCTTCTAATACAATGTACTTATATCATAATGCCGATATATACATATGTTCAATTACGATTATTTGCATATACTTAAAAATATAGGATTAAAGGAAGACGATACTATTAGTTATTAATAAAAATGTCAAAAGTCCTTTATTTTTCAAATATTTTATTAAAACTAGACTTTTTATAATGAAAAGAAGACTTTTTGAGCAAAAAACAACGATTAAATGGAATAGGATATCGTGTCTTCATAGGCTGATACTTGTCACAACGAAAATAATGAAAATTTGTTATTTTTTTTAAATTGTTTCAAATACCGCTTTACAAAATTATTTAGGACTAGCGGCCGACTGTTTCAGTATTGTGTAAATAACTATAAGCGCTTAGACAAACACAGCTATTTTAAAATCACAAACAAATCCTTCAATTTTTTTTATGTGTATAGATAGATATTGCATTTCTTTTTCACAGATATGTTTTCATTTAAAAAAATAAATTAAAAATTATATTTTTTTGAAATCTTCATACAAATGCATTAATCACAAATACTTCATAGAGTGGCGTTTCGCTCTTTTGGTGTCAAAATAAACACTAGGTAGGTTAATACCTGAATACTTAACAGTACTCATTTTTTTTAAGGTTTACATAATTTTACAGTACGACTTATTGTAATGTTTACTTTTTAAATTCTTCAAAATTAATACTAATTTGTTTCAAAATATAGTTGTAGCTGTCAAATAAAAAAAATAGTTATTTTTCCTTTTTTTTTTAAATAAAAATATATACAAAAAAAATTGTACTAACGTACTTTATAGGAATTGGACCTTGATACCAAATATATGTTATTAATTAATAATTATACAACAAAAGAAATAACCCGATTGCATAAACTATATTAATATATTCAGTAATACTCGCGCCAAGACAAATCCAACGACGTATCGGTTATCACGTAACAGTTACTAGGGAACAACAGAACGAATATATATATATATATATATATATATATATATATATATATATATATATATATATATATATATAACTAAGCTTACGCTTATAACATAACTCTCTTTTTTGGGCTTCGACGTAGTCAGTTAAAAGAATTGTTCGACATGTTCTTTATATTATTTTTAATTATAATTTTTTAGAACTCCATATGAATATAATATGAAAAAATAACAATTATACTGTTTGTGCTACGAAAAAAGAAAAAAATAACTATGCGTATTATTAGTGCCATATATCCATGAAGTTAAAAAAAATATGTTGTTCTTACAAATATTATCATTATTTATTGACAGTTGAAAAAATCTAATATTCAACAAAAACTGGCAACATATACATTTTTAAAATTATTGCTAATAAAAAAAATGAAAACTAATGAAACAACAAAAATCCATAACGTACATTCTTTTTTCTTCATTTAACTGCCATTTAAAAATTCTCAATGTTTTTTGACGACATATTTTTTATTAACAAAACCTCAAGTTTTAAAATTCCTTTACCATTATACAATCAATGCTCATGGCCCATTGTCAATAATACTGGCAACATCGCACCCACAGCTAAAATAACGACCTCACACAACGCTAGGCCGCCAAAACCCGCCATTTTGTTTGGGACGCCATCTTGTATTGGCAAGAGTGTGTGTGTATGCGAGTGTGCGTGTGTGTTTGTATGAGTGAGCTCTGGTAAAACGTGAACTGTTGCTACGTATAGAAACGTACCTGCTGAGAATAACATGGCGATACCTGGAAAGGAAGTTGTGTAATTAGTAAATATTATATTTAAATAGAGTGTAAACGCGTCGGTTGTAGGTTCGATTACCATTTAAGGGAATAAATTATTTCATTACTCCGTTCTAGTAGATAAAATGCGGCATGGAGTATCGTCATTCAACACGCAGTGTTTCGATAATTGGCATGAAAAACGGAGTTTCTTAACACTAGCTTTTCCCGGACTACCCTGCTATGGGGTATACAGCTTGACTTTAAAAAAAGAATCAACGTGAAAGACCATGAAAATGAAGTATATAGAACAGAGAGAACGGTAAAATTATTTTATTTACTCCAATACGTAAAGGTAAAAGAATAACGTATAATGTTTATTGTCGTTACGCTACTACGCTGTATCCCGCATATAGCAAGAATAGGAATTTAATTAAATAATTGCATTAAATATCTTCATTACATTAGAAATTAATCTACATATTTTCAAATTTAAGAGAGTAAAAGTTTATTGATATAATTTAAGTTTATCCACACTTAGGAAAGAAAAATACTTATTTAGAAAATAAATTATTAATTTTAAAAATATTTAATAAATAACATTCTCTCTTGCTAGATGATAATTCTTAGTAATTGTCTTTGGGTAGCGGAAATTTGTAAAAATCTCCCTACAGAGATGCTAATAACACAAATAAGTTGTAACAAGCGTATAAAAATTTCAACGTAGCTTGATGAGAACGTATGGCTTAGTGGTCAGAGTGCCTGGTCGGTTTCCAGGAGGTGCGGGTTCGAGTCTACGTTCTAATTTTTATACGTTTTCTAAATAAGTATTCTAAATAAATATAAGTTTTTTTTAAACCATATATAATCTGCAAAAGAAGTATGTAATAAAAATCCATATTAAAACACTAAAAACTATTTAAAATAGTTAAAAATTATTTAAAAGTCCAGTTTGAGGGACTAAATTTTTTTTTATACAAGAATAATAAAAAAAAATGTTACCTGTAGCATTAAAATCGCTCAAAGTCTGCTTACTTTCGTTACCTATACCAAAATAGGTGAGCAATGCTAATAATGGCGCCGAACACGAGAACACCAAAAGGTGTTTTCGGATACGATTCCTGAAATGACAAAAAAAATAGCTTATGATACACAGCATGGTAGGCAGATAGAAACTTGGATTGAGACATTGCGTACCCCATACAACGCCTAATTTTGAGTTGAGTGGCGAAACTCAACGCCGCCATTTGCATAAATACAACAGCGAGCAAATGAAAATAATTCATTCCCCCAAGTGAGAAACGAACCCAAATTTTCATTCCATAGATAAATTAAAACAGCATCTCAAGATCGATCTCAGAGTTGAGAGCGATTTATAAATAAGGGGCTTAGACATTCCATTTTCAGCACACTTTGTGTCATAAATTATTAAAGCTTATATAAAAAAAACATTAAAAAAAATCCATAATGGCCTAAAACGTATATTATTTTTTTTTTTGTTAAAAATCGGACCGAAACTAACCTCTCAAGACCGGCGTGCATCAAAAACGTGACAAGGCCGAACGCTGCAGGCGCTTTATGAAGCATTATAGCTAGAAATACTATAATTTCTACATCAGCATGAGAAGTTGTGGCTGCGGCGCCTAGGGCTATACCATCGGCTGAAAATTACAAAAAATAGTAACATTATATTATGTTGTTATATTTAAATTAGTAATATTGTATTATGTTATGTTTAACAGATTTAGATTAGTGTCTACAATAATATAGCTATATACATCAAAATAACATATAGGCAAAAATTTAAAACATTTTGTATCATTTGGCTATAATATTACAAAAAATTTAAGCGGGCGAAGCCGCAAGTGGATCGCTAGTATGATATATATAAATAATATATCGTTTACTCACCAGCAGCGTGTACTACAAGACCGACAGTTGCAGTGATATTTTTCTCTGTTGGATTACTCGCGTCGTTGTATCTTGATGACATTTGATCTACCAATAACATGAATACAAAACCTGGAAAAAAAATATACAAAATATGGATTGTGTTTATTTGATTGACATGCCATTTAAAAAAAGAATAACAATACAAATGTTAGGGGTGTTCATCTTATTATACAGGTAATAAAATAACTAATATTTTTAAAGAGCATATTCATTTGTTCATTATTTATAATAACCAAAAGTTCTTTTTTGATACGCTCTTTTTTATCTGCTCTTTTGACGCTCCGTTACCGTCACATATAGCGACATCTCATTCACACGCACTCTTCCTTTGTGTCCAAGGATCGTAAATCGTAATTGATTACTATTAGAGCATAATATTATATATTCCCATATTATGCTCTAATACCATTTGATAAAAACTATAATAATAATGAATACTTAAATTAGTTACACAAAAATATCATATCATTAATTAATCATTTGTTTTTCGAGTAAAAATTAAATATAAATAGGTATTATTAAACATTATTACGGATTTCATTCTTAGCCTTGAATGCTTATAATTTGAAGCCCTCTTATCAAATTTCTTTGCCACACATTCGGTAATCCGAATCCTGATGATTAATCGAATTTTTATTGTCTCTAACATTTTAGAGAATGAATAAAACACAAAACAGAGTGTTTCACCACTAGAATTGACATGGAGGTGAGGACACCAACTTCCGACCTACCAAACACCGAACATGATTTTTATAACAGCTCTTCCAGTCCTTCAATATTGTAACATCTGTTTGACATTGATGAGGGCTCTCTCTGAAGATCTCGTAAACGCAACTTACATATATGTATAGTAGGCATTGGGAAACTAGGAACCTACTGTTAAGACATTTCGTTATCCACTTTTCGCCAATACTGGAAGCATTGCTGTTGAGTGGTGGAACTCAACGCCGCACTGCCTCGTTAATTAACCAAACACAAGCATAGACATAAAAAAAGGCAAGGACTATCAAAATCTGTGATGGAATAAAATTTATGGAGTAATTAAAAAGAAAACAATAGAAATTAGTACTTACCTAAAACTAAAGAAATTCCAATGACTGAATGAAGGTCATCATGTCCACTCGGTTCAGGAGTATAATCCTTTGTCACCATAACAGTTCTTTCTGAGAAAAGAGCTCTCACTCCTTCCGGTATTATAACTGCTAACGCCGTACCGACTAAAAGGCCAGCACCGAATACCGTCACTTTTTGGAGTTTATCCTAAAAAAAAAAGCAGATGAATTAAAATACATTTAAAGAAGGCTTTATTTTTACTGTTAAGATATTCCATTCGCCAGGCACTGCCCAATTTTCGAGATATTGCGTGTTGAGTGACGGGACTCTGAGCCGCGCTTTGTCTGCCAGAGGGAGGAAATGAAAATAGTTAAAGATCAAGCTTAAGCCATCGCGTTTACATTCAGACACTGTCACTACGCCACGACAACCAAACTGACATGGCGCTACCTTGTTTAACATCTGATTGGATGTCAAACCAAGGCGACATACCAGCTCCTACTCGCACGCAGGCTGAGTGATTTCTGTAAAGAGACTTTACAGACTGTAGCAAGGGTCCGCTCTCATTGTACCGGAGTAGTATCTCCCATAATTTCGCTCTCAAAATTCTGTCAAACGTCTTTTCCAAGTCCACAAAAGCACAGAAAGCTTTTTGTTTAAGGACCAAAAACTTTTCCGTGATCATGCGGAGGGAAAAGATCTGATCCATACACCCTCTTCCAGGTCTAAACCCTCCTTGGGCCTCCTACGACAGCCTTTCACATCACTCTTGCATTCTTCTCGCTAAAAATATTTATAAATATTAATGTATATATAGGCTTATATGATATTATTTTAACCCACCCAATATATTATAATTCTTTTTAAATGAATTATTTATTTTTTATAACCAACTTCTGTAAGAAAAGGAGGTTATTAATTCAACTGCATTTTTTTATGTTTGTTACCTCAGAACTTTTGACTGACTGAAATCGAAATTTGGATGATTTTTTTTTATTTGAAACCACTAGGTTTCGTGTTTAATTTTTTTTGGTTCATTTCTGACAATGATATCTATGAGAAAATCACATAAGTTTTAAATTTGCATTAGGTATTTGCGCGACAAATGGACGAATAACTCAATATCACACCAACTGATTGATAACAGGATCCAGTTAAATTTGAACACATTGTTTTTTTTAGTAAAAAATATAATTATACTGTAATTATATTTTTTTAGTAAAAAATATAATTATACTGTGTTAAAATGGGTCAGAAGTGAGATTCTTCATCGTTGCATTTTTTTTTAACAACCTCCACAAAAGACGTTGTTCTTATTTTCAATTGACTTCAAAAAAGGGAGAGGTTCCCAGTGCGCCCGAATATTTTTGGTGTCTCGTATGGTTCTTGTCAATATGCCAAAATAATATAATAGTATGCACAATAATTCCTGATTAAGTTTGAAGTTTTACATAGAACAACAACTAAATTGAGAAGCATCCTTTTAAGGTCTACTCTTCAATTAAAATCATAAAATAAATTAATTTTTAAGAAAAAAAACTGACTTCAAACAACAAACTAAAAAGTAAAAAAAAAAATTACATAAAGTAAAACATACTTTGATTTTGTTAAGGAAAAATAATTGAAAAAATATTTTATATAATAATTTTAAAAGTTAGTGTCACACTAATGCTACAGCAACCTTAGTACAATATCAAATTACTAAGCCTGTTTGTGTTACTTGATACCGATTTCAAAATTATAAAATATTTTTATTTTTTTTTTGTTTAAGAAAAATCAAACTATGTTTTACTGTATGTAAACTTATTTTTTACTTTTTAGTTCATTATTTAAAGTCAGTTTTTTTGTTAAAAATTCATTAATTGTTATGATTAATTGGTGATAAAAACACTTGTGAACTGGTGTCACTAAGCTTTGGAAATGAAAAAAATAGTTTAGTTAATCCCATGAGTGTGAATAGCACATGACCAACAACAGCCAACATGTGTATGGCTTATATACTGATGTATCAGAACTGTATCTAGTATTTGGCGTTGTCTGTATTGTTTTTTTCACATTGTATCCTGCACATAGTAGGGTATACTGAGCACTTTGATTGTTAACAGAGCAAGGCAAATGAAAATATTTAATATTTCATTTCCTTGGAATTGAACCCACAGCCTGTCACATTTACTGTCATATGATTGTGCTTCTGCGTCAGCACAGGCCAACAATGTATATTAGTAATAAATAAATTATTACTTCAATGCTTATATTTTTTCGTATTAATTATTATTGAATATACAAAGATTATCTTTAAAAAATATTTTATAATTGGGCTTAAATAAAATATTATATAAAACAAGTCCATGACAAGTTACAAAAGTAATAATTACTAAATACTATATAAATTCTAAGATAAAGAGAATGCATGTAATAATTGTTTACACAATACAAAACAGCTGTTACATACAATAATACTATATTTATATGTTATTAGGTGTTATACATATAGAACTTTTCCTTACCTCCGACATATTCACATTTAAAGGAATACTCCCAGCTACGTAGGAGCCGATGAGCATAACTAAAGCAAGTAAAACCAGGACCCAAGTACCATCCATTTTTAATTCAATGAAAAACACCAAATTGTAACAAAAAGTACTATTTTTAACAGCTAGACAGTTAATATAGACATACAATTCATATATTATTCATGATTTCTCAAGTGTTTTTATATTTTTATTACGGATTTTAATATATTTATTGTGTAGAAACACTAGAAACCAGAAAGTGTACAAAATTTGACAACACGACAAATATGTTCTAATGACAATTTGTCAAGATGACAGCTGTATTTTTTTATTAGTAATGCATGCAATACAGTAAAAAGAGTTAATAATCTTGTCTATGATTAATTAACAATGTACATGTAATAAGTAATATGGTAATTAAAATATATCTAATATATATTTTTAATTAAATAATGTAAAAGCATTTTGATGTGAAATTTAATCAGCCATATATCATGTGACTTTAATAAATGTTTTAAAAAAATATATAAAATTCATAAAACTCAAATGTAGCACAATATGAATCTGCTATCAATACATTAAATGCATGGATAGCTTTCAATAGGTACTGAGAGCTATCCATGCATTCTATGTAAATAAATTATAAGTTTCATAGGTATCAAAAAGATTTTAATGAGTTTAAGTATTTCTTAAAATAAAAAAGTGGTTTAATATGATATAATAATACAAATGACTCACTAATCACTATTAAATTAGTATTTTCCTTCCTTCTAAAATTATTTAATCATAACAACGTACATATATTACCAAAAGCGATTCATTTAAAATGTTCTGGCGTGTTAATTTGTGTTTTTTTTTAATGATCAGTACTGGTAAGAAAACTGTTAATTATAAGATTTTTAATTAACAGTTATTTTAGGCAAATATGTTCCTGATAAATAAATATCATTTATTTATCAGGATCATATTTGCCTATGTGCTATCAGTTAATATAATATAGTTATTTTAATAATATAATTTAATAAAGACCAGTCGTGGCGCAGCGGCACGAGGTGTGACTGTAAAACCGACTGGTTGTGGGTTCGATCCCCACTCGAGGAGATGAAATATTTACTTAAATTTATATTTCCATTTCTTCGCTCTGGTGTCGAGGTTAAGCGCGGCGTTGAGCTCTGCCACTCAACACGCAATGCCTCCAGAATTCGGCAGAAAGTGGGGAATGGTGTGACTTAACACTACGTTCCCTCTGCTTACCCTGCTGTGTGCGGGATACAGCGTGTAGCTGATTTATTTATTTATTTTTAATTTAATAAAGTTAATCTCAACTGGGTGTAGTACATTTTTAATTGAACATTTTTATAGTAATACAAAACATTTGTATATGAACCTTATTTTTTAATTTTTTAATTCGAAACATAATCATCTTTTCCCCACAGCTGTTATATGATTACTTTATCTATGTGTAGATGATGAAAAAAAAATTGTTTAAAACACTCTCTTTCATACTCTAAAATGTAATGTAGTGTAATATATATATATATATATATATATATATATATATATATATATATATATATATATATATATATATATATATCTTTTTAGGTTCTAGTAATATTGAATTCACAAAGACACTACAAATAAATTATAAAGATAACGAAAATCTTCAAGTTACAGTTAAATTTCAAAATCCTGTAGACTATATCAAATATGTGAAAATACAATATGCATGTAAGTGAAATTTATTTATATATTTGTAATATACAAAAGTTTTGGAGTGCCGAAATATTGTTACGACGGCGTGCGAAATTTGGTGTTTACGATACAATTACACAAATTAATTAATCTGACTATTATTACTTTTCAGGTACAAAAGATAATATTGCTACTTGTAAATTTGATAATACGGGAGGTCAAAAACATCTGAACTTCAATTTGTCCAAACTTATCAATATATATGATAAAGCAGATGTCAAGGTTTATTTTAGTGATAAAAATGACTACATGTTATTGACCAAAATTTTATTACAACTTGTTTATGATCCTAAAAGAAGTGGTAAGTTTTATTCCATTTATTTTAAATAAAATATTTTCGTCCGTGGCACCGGGGCACAGTGTTTGATGCCTCGCACGAGTAACAAGACAAAGCGCAGCGTTGAGTTCCTCCACTCAACATGAATTACTCGAAAATTTGGAGGAGAGAAATGGAGGGAATCTAAAAAATATGTTACGTCAATATTTTATTATATCAGGTGGAAGCGACTGCGCCCCCTTTACGGGTAAAAATTATAAATATTCGTCAACAGTTTAGACGTGGGATCATTATTTTCATTTTATGATTTTTATGTATACTGCAGGCGAGTGTGTCACTGTGAAAGCGACTGGGTTGTGGGTTCGATCCCCACTCGAGGAGATGAAATATTTACTTAAATTTATATTTCCATTTCTTCGCTCTGGTGTCGAGGACAAGCGCGGCGTTGATTTCTGCCACTCAACACGCAATGCGTCCAGAATTCGGCAGAAAGTGGGGAATGGAACTTAACACTAAGTTCCCTCTGCCTGCCCTGCTGTGTCCGGGATACAGCGTGAAGCTGATTATTATATGTGTACTGTATTACGTGTGAGGCATAAGGCAGTTATGAATAGATAGCAATAGCGTAAACATCTACTACTACAAAAATATTACTAAACGTTGTCGATCTGCCACTTTTCGTTAAAAAAAACAAATACCCGAAGGAGAAAGGGATATCACGTTCGATTCTCGTTCTATTTTATACAATTAACTATTTTCCACAATAAGCTTCATTCTTAATAAGTAGCGTTTCGTTTTATAAAGATTATTCTATTATTTATTTTGCTTGAAAAAAAAAATCTTTTAATTTTTGACAAAATCTCTTTCTGTATAATTGTATTAGGATTTTATAGCTAAATTGTACATTCATTTAAAGAGGTGAAAATATAAACACTGTATATTTATATATTATGTTGTATATTATGTAAGTACTTTAAGTATACGAAAAAAAATATTTACATATTTTTTAATTTTAAGCACAGCTCTCTTCTTTATTCCTTACTCTTTAACTAGAACGAAGAAATAAATATATTTTGATTATTTGCAATCCTCCCTCTGAGAATCGATCCAGTACAATCGCTTGTAATATTTTTTCTTTTTTTTAATTGTATATATGTTTTTTACATTTCTTAGAAGAGCCACATGAATGTTTGGTGCATTGCATAATCTATTTTGACATAGAAAACGTTTTCCATGGAAGTCAATCGACAAATGTAGGAAAACAAAATGAAGAATCTGCAAAATCTCACGAATTTATTAAGAAGTTAATCGGTTGGTGTATTTTTCAAACGGCTTCTATTATCTTCACTTGTCTATCGATAAATCTATTAACATTAGAAAATATTGCAATATTGATGTATCTGTGTATGTATCTATTAATGTTACTAACGTCAATGCAAAGCACAGTGTTGAGTTTCGGTACTCACACAATGCTTCCTGAAGTCGGCGTTAAATGGGGAATTCCGTTTCCCATTTTGATGGAAACGGAGTGTCTTATAAACAATAGGTTCTCAGGTTCCCTCTGCCTACCATGCAACATGCGGGATACACTTGAAGTTAAAAAAAATATTTTAAAAATATATATATTTCTCCATTTACCTACTATGATGATTCTGTTTTGGTGGAGCGTAATGGCAAGATTGTGGGTTCGAATAATGTGTGAGATAATTTCTCTGCGTGCGTCGTTCTTAACAAATGACGTTCTATTTTATAACGATAAATTTATTCATATTATATTTATTTTGTTTGAAAAATGACTTTTTAATTTTTGAAAAAATAAATATTGTTTTAATTGGCTTTTATAGAGTAGTTAAAACTGTGGTTTCATTACAAGTTTAAAGTGGTGCTGACAAAAATAATTTCGAAAAAATAAATTTTTGAAAAATTAAATTATTTGTATTTCATAGATGATAGTTGCCATCGTATTATGTAATAAAATTATAACTTATATATTGTACTTCGCTGTATGTGTCTTCCAAGAAAAAAAAATGTCTATTATTTAGCTTGGTATAGAAATATATTTTTTTAAATATGTATATACTCTGAAATCTGATGAAGAAATGTAATGCAAAAATTATTTAAGTTTACGTTTCGAGCCCACGATTTCGTTTTAAATAAGGAGCTACCAACAGAGTAATTCTTATTTTTATATATCAGCTGATCCGCGTAACTGATCTTATTTGTTCTTATATTTCACAGAAACTGAAATATCCAATAATCGCCAAACCACACGAATAATAAAATTATTTCCAAACATAAGTACATATTATTACTTTCCCAACACAAATTTAATTTTGACGTGTAAAGCTTTTAATTTTCCATTGAAGAATTCAACTCTTGTTTTATACAAAGGTAAGAGTAGAAATTCATTCTTTTAGCACAGTTTAAAGTCGTAACGTTTTAAGTAGCAGAAACTTTTAAGCGAAAATAAGTAAGTACGGTATAATATTTTTAATGGTCGTCGTGGCGCAGTGGCTCAAGCGAGTTACTATAAACGCGACAGTTGTGGGTGCAATTTTCACTGGTGGATTTTTTAAAAATATTTTCTTTTCTTCGCTGTGGTAACGACGCAAACCGCGGCGTTGAGTTCCATCACTCAACACGCAGTGTTTCGAGATTTTGACAGAAAGTGGAGAACGTTGCTCTCTCTTACCCTGCTGTATGCGGGATACGTTATTAATCCACAATCTTATTACAGGTACTAATGGTTCAATTTTCGTTTCAATAAAATTTATCAATTTATTTGTGGTTTACAAAAAACTTATAAAATAAAATAAAGAAAACAAATGTAAAAAAGGTGGCTTAATTTGCTAAATAGCTTTTTCTTATATATTTATTGTTATTAGGTATTGAGGCCAGTCGTGGCGCAGGGGCATAAAGTGTAAACGCAACTGGTTGTGAGCTCGATCCCCACTCCAGGAAGTGAAATATTTATTTAAATTTATATTTCCATTCCTTCGATCTTGTGTCCAGGCAAAGTGCGACGTTGAATCCCGCCACTCAACACGCAATACGTCAATATTTGGCGGAAATATTTGGCCTAACCTGCTGTATGCGACTTATAGGATGAAGCTGATTTATTTTTTATTTTAGATATAGTTAAAATGTCTGCCGAATCTGATTCAATAAATGTTGCTAATTGTTTGGCTTAACTCCCAGGGCAAAATCTTTCTAAATAAGTAAAATAATGTTATAATTATATTACTTACGGAAAGGTTTTAATAATATAATAAACATTTTCAGATTTCAAAATCCTTGAAGTATCTTTAAGAAATACATTGGAGTATAATCTAGATTTAAAAGCAGAGTACGATTATTCTATTTTGTATTGCGCAAAAGAGGAATATATATCAAATAATATTACACTTCAATTAAACGGTAAACCATCTTATATTATTATATATAATTTCATTATTTTAGATAAATGAATTTATTTTTAATCATTTTAAAGTGTTATTCCATATTTAGGAAAGAAAAATATTTTTTTGAAAACGTATAAAAATTTTAACGTAGCGAGAATATTAACAAGTTGTTACAAGTTGCGGGCTTAAATTCCTTTACGTTCAAATTATACGTTTTGTAAAAAGTAAATGAATTAAGGTATAAAAAAATTGGGTTCCATGTTTCATAGGTTTAAAACATAATTTCCTGTGTGATGGATTTACTTCCCACTTTACTTTAAATATAAATGTTCGGCTGAATAGCGATCAGTCGTGGCAAATGCGACAGGTTGTGGGTTCGACTCCCACTCGAAGAAATTAACTATTTAGCATTTACATTTTCTTCGTTGAGTTGCGCCAAGTGTCACGCAATGTCTCAAGAATTAGCAGAAAGCAGAAAGTGGTGAACGGAGTGTCTCAATGAGGAACAGTGCGTTTCCTTCTACCGTGTTATTATGGACACATCGGGAAGATAAAAAAATTAAAAAGCGAATGTAAGACGGGTAGAAGGATACTCCCACTGATGTTGAGAACAGTGTCGATGATGCCGGAGTGTGGATACTTTAAAAGAATAAAGATTCCGCGACGCATAAGAAGCATCGTTACTTTGCCGATGGTATCTCCGCGACCAATCCAAATATAAAGAATAAAATTCTTAAAATTTAAATATTCTGAGAAGACAAAACTAATTTTTACTAACTAAATTTTTAGAAACATACGTTGGTAGCACGACCATAACTGAAGATAACGAAAACGCCAACAATTACCTTGCATATACCTTAGAAGCATTGCTAGCAGTGACTGGAATATTATTATTATCTATTATATTATTGTACTGGCGAAAGTCACATGTCGCACATAGTTCTACACCAGAAAATGATGTTTATTCCTACGTAAGTTTTAACATTTGGTTTTTTTCCTCCCCGTATTTCGAAAAATCATATTGAGTAAGCAAAAGGAACCGATGTCATAATGTTTTGTTTTAATTTTCCTGTTAAAATGAGGTCGATACAAGTATTTATGCTTGATTTATTGAACCAATGGAAATTTGAAACTATAGCTATAGCTATTATAGCCTACAGTGAAACAAATTCAAATTTTGCAGCTGATAGTACTCTTTGCTCTACCAGCATTGCCTTGTATACATCGCATTCAAATATATAGTACAGCAGCACACTATATTCCTACCGTTCTAATAAGGCAGACATAAGCTATCTTTAAATTCTTTACATATCAATCGTGTCTAATAAATACTTATATATACTTCACTAATATTTCATTCTATTAATATCAACGTGACAAAGACTAGGCAGCCACTGGATTTTACAAACACTTAACTTAATTCAACTGAATAAACAACTATTTTGAATCATTTTTAATTATATGAATGATATTCATTCTCAATAAAAAAACAAGGGCAGAAAAGGGCACGGACGACATGTCCGTGGTATGTTTAATATACTTATATATAAAAATATATTTTTTTTTAATTTAAGGCCACAACTCAATTGACGTATGCACAATTGCAACTCAACCAACACGAAGGAAAGAATAGGCAGGTGACTAAAAGCGTACCATACGCAACAATAGTGGGTGTTCTTAAGGCTAAGACGTAAATATAAAATCATGTAGGTGAGAAGTGACTTTAAAGAGCCAAGTTTTTAAAGAGCCACTTGCATTATTTCGGTACTTTACGGATGAGTCCGATTTGAAATTTTATTTTCATGTTGCGTCTTTTGTTATTTTATTGTAAACAAATATTGGTCAACGGATTATAGATTGAGTTGGTGCATATGCACAAACTCAAAACAATTACATATTTATCATTGTAAATACGCAATTTTTTTATCATTGTAAATTTGATAATGTTGTTATTTTGAAGAATATATATTTTTTAAGAATAAGTTATAAAAGAGCCGTGTGATAAGGCTTTGAAAGAGCCATTTAACCTCACAATGCATTTTTCTCATCATTGCGAATCCAAGCAACAAATTATATAACTGCAAAACACGACACGCAACAATAGAAAAATGTTATATGCCATCGTTAATTGACACTCTAGAAAAGAAAAAGAGAAAGAAGGTAATGTCAAAAAAAAAATGCCAGATGGCTCTGATTTTTTGCGTTTGTCGTATAAGCTGTAGTAAAAAAAAGATTGTTGGAAGCCAATTAAAATTGTAATGATTGTGTACTTTGCAATATCAATGTTGTTTCAGTGCAAAATTTTGTTGTTGGACTTATGTATTCATAATATTCTATGATATTAAGGGGAAATTAAATTACTATTGCAAGAAATGTTTCTGAATTCTAACTTTAAGAAAATTACATTATATGTTAATAAAGATATTGAAACTTTAAAATAAGTTATTTTTTAAGTTATAAAAGTTACAAAAAAAGCTTTAAGTGATAAAAAAAATTACGATGTGGCTCTTGCTAGTAAAATATTTTTTTAAATTTCGTAAACTTTATTTAAAGATTTTCAAAATTGTTGTTAATCAAAATATACTCATGCAATGTCTTTTATTTTGCATATTTTTACAATTATACTTTACAATACAGACTGGGTCTTTTTTAAGTTTTAGTGACTCTTTCAACACTGAAATAATATGAAAGAGCAAAAGCACACTTTTCAATTTCATTATGTTTTTTATCATTTTTAAAACTTTTTCACATGTAATTATCTACTTTAATAATATTAATGATATGAGGAAATTAAAATTATAATTTTTTTTATCTGAAGTATATTATTTGTTCTGTTTTGTAAGCTGGCTCTCTCGTACCACTTCTCCCCTACCTATTTGAAAACATTTTGAAAAATAGATTAATATAAGAAAACTTTCATAAAATGAACAGATATACCAACCAAGACACAGAGTTATGGCGAAGTTATAGCTTTCTATTTTTATGTAATATATGTTCTACCAGTAATAGCTATATTTAGAGAGATAATTGTTTAAGACACAAAAAAAAAATAGATTTAATATAAAATTTAAACTAAGATGAGTAATAAAAAAATATAAAATAAATTTATTTTTTTGGTTTATTTTCATTTAGGTATAACAAAGCTTATTAAATATATGGCTTTCGTAGCGCTAGTGTAGTAACTGTGCACTTTCAATTTCAAGACAAATATTTCCTTATCACTTTAAAATTAACTAATTTTCTTAACGCATTAAATACGATTTATTTTTTAGTACCAATGTTTTCCTCCTATACACATATATATATATATATATATATATATATATATATATATATATATATACTTCCTATACATTTTCTATCAGGCTTTAAAGATAAAAGATAGTAGCATTAAGAAAAAAATTAAAAAACTAGTTAAAAGCACGCAAGTAAATTATATTACGTACAATTAAAGAATGAAAGATACAATTAATGGATAAATACGGAGAGTCATGTGATGATGGTGGTGTTGATTCTCATTCGGAAGAATGATTTTTTTCATATCCTTTCCCTAGTAACGAAATAAAGCGCGGATTTTTATTTTGGTGCTCTTCACGGAATGTTCCGGAAATTGGATGCAAAGTGGACAACATAGTGGACTTATCCCTCCATGGGCGGGAGTCATGAAATTAAAAAAAAAGAAAATATTATGGCAACATTAATATTCCAAACAAAACGTCAATGTCAATTCAAAATTGTCTATGGAAGAATTTTGACGCACGCGGAAGTGATCATAACCAGTTTCCTTTTCCTAAAACATTTTCAAATATTATTATATAGAATTACAAAACTTTTATTTAATAAATTTAATATACCACAACTATATTTCAAAAACAGAAGAAAAGGCGTCAAAAATGGAGGTTACAGATATAAATGATTTATTGAACGTACGAGGTATTAAAATGGAAACAGGTGATAGTAATTTTCCAGAAGATACTGAATCCGTAGAAACTGATCCTTTATCAATAATGCCGCAGTATGTAACTGAAACAGAGTTAGGTAATAAATAACTCGTATTAATTTATTATCTATAAATATACTTTTTTAGACAAAATATGATTACAATTTTGTTATGAAAGTTTTGTTTACATGTAAACAAAAAAAATAAAAATAGAAAAAATGTTAAGTTTTTTTATGTTTCAAGGGATTTTAATTTTGTAGCTTGAAATTCAATGTTTGTTATTGTGTATTTTTTATCAAAACTTCTAGATTAAATTAATATAAAATGGTTTCATATTCTAGTATTATTAAAATAACAAAGTCTAGTATTATTAAAATAACAAGTTAAACAGAGAGAACCTAATGATAACTACTTTTCACCAAATTTTCGAGATATTGCATGTTGATTAGTGACACTCGCAACATCTAATGGTGAACCCAAGTAAGGGTTGAACCTATATACATCACATTTACAGTTGCCACTGTACTACTATGGCCTCAATTTAGGGCTGTAAAATAACTGTCATATTTTTTTCAATGTATTGATATTATCTTTGAAATATCATTATTATTAAAGCACAAAAACAATTCACATTAGTAAATAAATAATCATGTACACAAGCGGGTTGCTATTTATACAATTTTTTAATATGTTCAAGGTCTTTTGCAAGGGGGTACAGAAATTCTAGAAGCTCCCTTAGCAGTCTTCACAGATACACCTGATGATGATGATACTATGCAAAGTACTGATTCCAGCGGTAGGTATTCGTTTTTTGTATTTTAGAGTTATAGATAAACCTTGTTACTATTATATGTAAACATAGAGAAACCTAGTGTTAAGATATTTAACATTTCTTCATAGTTTTAAAGATATTACGTGTTGATCTGTGCAATTAAACACATTTTCTTTTTAAAGTGTGGGGAAATAAAAATAGTTTAAATATAATCATCATCATTCCCTTGAATGTGTATAAAGTATAAATGTATATCATGTACTACATACCAGAACTGATAACTTATGTGATTATTACTATATTGTACAATTTTGTGCTATTTTGTTTATAAACAATAGTCCCCTGAGTAGTAGTGAGATTGTAGAATCCACACTATCACATATACAAACAGACACTGTCCTACTGTACTATGATGGTATTATCAATGGTAATATTTTAAAAACTAGTAGTATTAATTGTCCATACAAGGAATAATTAGTAGAGACTTTGCTAAATACATTTTTACAAATAAATCTATAGGATTCAATTGTTTCTAGAAGAAGTTATAGTGCAATTGATGGATATAAGAACAAGATTGTCTCGACTGAGATCAATGTTAGAGAGAAGATTGAATCTAGATCTATCGGACTATACTTTTTGGTTGCAAGATGCTAAAATGGTGAGTTTTTTAATATTTTAATAATAAAATTGCTTGCTACATTATACAAAATGTTTGTTGTTATCAGAGTGAGAAAATGAAAATAGTTTATTCTCCTGAGTGGGACTACCCACTTTGCTTTTTGTTTACCGTACAAGCACTCTCGCTTAGAGGGAGTCTGTTTTCTTAGAAATTTCTATAAGTTTTCTAAAAAGTACTTTTCTTTCATAAGTTTTTTGTCATTGAAATATATATTTTTTTTGTTTATTTATTTATTTCTCATATACAATATATGATTATAGATTGTTTTCTTTATGGTCTTAAGTCCAGATCCGGATACAATGATTATAGCGCAAGATCCCAGGGCCCCCAGACTTACGTCACTTTAGCAAAGCTGAAATTTTGAGGATTGTTAGTCTAATATGTGTCTAATAAGTTAAGACTTAAGATGTCATACATACTCATAAACTTGAAACCTTTCCAGAGGTAGCGCCAACTAAAGGTACATCTCTGTCTGGTAGGATGATTGAGCCATCAGATTGGTCTGGCTGCTTATAAGAGGTCCTCAAGTAGTCCCTTAAATAATATATGTTAAATTGAGGAGTGCTAGTATAATATATATAGTTTTTATAGTTTGCATCAATTTTAAACAACCTTAGAACGTCTGGCGGGAGTAAAGGCCCACGTAAAGGGTCTGGCACTAATAAATATATGTGTTTTACGTTATTCTGCAAAACATATTTGAATACAAGGTTTTCTACTTTAACGTAGGCGTGTACCTTTATTTGGCGCTACCTCTGAACTTGCCCCACTTTGAAGTTAGTGAGTACGAACGTCGATTAATCCTCAAAATTTCAGCTTTGTTAAAATTACTTTGGTCTGGGGACCCTGGGATCTCAGTCTGTTATGAAAATAAAAACTGAGGATTGTCAGCTTAATGATCAAATTAGTCTTGAGAGCCAAAAAATATGACTTAATAAATTTGGGCCACTAGACCAAATTAGAAAACGGATATAGGTAAAATTTTACAGTAATTTAGCTTGTACATCCAGAATATTACACATGGACTACAATTTATGTAAACATTTTTTATAATTTGGCTATAATGTTTTATTTAATATATGTATGTATTTTTTTTAAATTTCAGTTGGAAAACCACAAAACACTAGTGGAACAATGTATCCGTGGTTCCGGAGTGGTTCAAGTGAATATCCAAATAAGAGCATCTCAAAAGAAAATCAACATAATGGATGTGCTCAAACCAGATGAAGAACTGCTCCAATTACCACCAGAGGATGATTGTGAGTTAGCACCCTAAAAACTCTACTCTCACTAAATATCAGCGTTTTTACGGTTAACCCTGAAATTATTAAGGTTTTAGGTACTAAACTTAAAACCCTAATAATTTTGGGATATCTATGTTTCTATACCAAAACTAATAATAAACAATAATCCCAGATATAAGTTTATAATGTTTGTAAATATTTAATTAATAATTTAACTTAACTTAGCTTCACGCTATATCTTTAGCGGGGTAGTCAGAGGCAACGGAGCGCCAAACACTACAGTCTCTACATACTTCTTTCGCCTCGTCTTCTGTCATCAACTTCTTCATACATCCTCTCCTCTCTGGGGGCTCATGTTTTCCGATATCTTTGATACTGTGTTTTCAAAGGTTAACCGAGGTCTCCCCTAATCTCTCTTACCACTTTTTTGCCATTCTGTCATCTCTCATTCGTTCGACGTGTCCAAATCAGTTGAGCACATTCTTGTTCACTCTCATCGTGACATCCTCGCTAGTACCTGCCATTCTGTGTATCTCTTCATTGCGAATTCGATCAGCTAAGCTGACTCCGCATATCCTACAAAGACGCAATGTCTCCACAGCATTCATCTTTCTTTCATTCTTCTTCTGTAATACTCACGTCTCGCTGCCGTATAACAGTGTCGGTAACAACTCAGCATTGTGAAACGCGCAGCTGTGCTGACGTTTTGCCTCATCAATGCAGCTAAGGCTCCGTTAACCTTGTTACCGGCAGCCTTTCCCGCCTTTCCACATCCGTCTTGTATCTTCCATCTGTACTGAACATACTTAATATATATATAATAATTATACCACTTCATTCACGTGTTCTAATTAATATCTTACCATTTACAATGATCTTGCATTTTTCATTTCTTTCAAATACCAGAACGTTTGTCTTATTCTCATTCATTATTAGACCATTATTTTCACACCCTTCTTTCAGAGTGGTAACTAATGTCTGCAACTCGCATTCTGATGATGGATCATCTGCATTCATCAGGCAGTTTACAATCAAGTCACTTACTTTCACTCCCATGTTTCACTCCCACTTTTTATTAATAATTTAATAAAATAAATGAGGCTGTCGTGGTGCGCATGTTTGTAGACCCGGCGAATGAATTGATGTAAAAAATAATAAACTATTTTTTTTATTCCTGTGTCTTTTTAGACACAGAAGACAATGGTCACGTCCCACTGCCGCTGCCGCTGCCGCAGTCGGACGCGGAGCAGCCGCACGCGGCCGCGGTCAAGTGGGTGGTGGACGCGGCCTTCCGCGCCGACCACAGCCGCGCCCGCGTGCCCGACGACCCCGCGCACTGGTGAGGCCGCACACGCGCTCCTACTTATTGTTATATAAATTTAAATAAATATTTCCTTTTCTCGAGTGGGGATCAAACCCACAACCAGTCGCGTTTAGAGTCTTACTTTGTGGCCCTGCATCTAGCCTCTAGTCATTATTTAAATAAATATAAATATTTTATTAAATAAAAATAATAATTGAAGCAGCGTCTGAATGTCAACGCGTTGTTGGCGGGTGTGTGGGTTGGAAGTTAACCTCAGCAAGTCAACACGCACTGTTTATTGTAATTGGGCGGTGCATGTGGAACACTAGGTACCTTCCCCTTTTTCCTCCCTTGGGGGTACAAAGTGAAGTAATTTTTTTTTTGTTATTTTTTTCCAGGTCAGTACAACACGTAAAACTATGGATACAATGGGCGGTACGCCAGTTCAATCTCATCGGTATTAAATTATCTGATTGGAATATAAGTGGTACGGAACTGTGTAACATCACTAATGTTGATTTTAAGTGAGTATTATTTCGTATGTTATATGGGGAAGTAGTGATGTGACATGCTGGTTTTTGTATACTTATGAATGTTTTTTTTGTAACATACAAAAAAAATATTTATAATATTTTTTAATTTTAGAAACATAATTTTTATATTTTTTATATGGAAGAATATGAACCCAAGATCTATCCAAGGATAATCGTGTAGCCAACTTTTTGAAATTGAAAATTTTCTTTCGTAATATGCTTTCTTAACTTTTTTTTAAGCATTGCTATATATGTTAAATAATCAATCAATATTAATTATGATGTTTATACGATATTTTTGATAAATTTTGAAATAACTATAATATATTTTTTTGTGCATTTTTAAAGTGTTATTCCACACTTAGTTAAGAAAAATACTTATTTAGAATTCTAAATAAGTAAATATTAATTTATATGATTATTAATATAAATTAATAGATATTTGAAATAACTATTAATTTATATTAATTTCAGAGAAAAAGTACCCTCAGATCCAGGTGACTTATTCTGGACACATTTTGAGTTGCTCAGAAAATGTAAATTTATAGGTAAGAAAGAAAATATATAATCTATACTAATATTATAAAGCAGATTAGTTTGTTTGGCTTAAAATGTAATCTCTGGAACTAATAGTTCAGATTTAAAAAATGTTTTTCAGTTAGATAGTCCATGGTAAACTGTATTGTGTGTTTAAATATTACTTAGGCCAGTCGTGGCGCAGCGGCACGAGGTGTGTCTGTAAAACCGACTGGTTGTGGGTTCGATCCCCACTCGAGGAGATGAAATATTTACTTAAATTTATATTGTCATTTTCTCCGCTCTGGTGTCGAAGTTAAGCGCGGCGTTGAATTTTGCCACTCAACACGTAATGACTCCAGAATTCAGCAGAAAGTGCGGAACGGAGTGTCTTAACACTAGGTTTCCTCTGCCTACCCTGCTATATGCGGGATACAGCGTGAAGCTGATATTACTTAAGACAATATTTTAATTTTACTTGTTTGGTAATAGAAAATGTGGCGTTGAGCCTTGAATGTTCCGCTTGATTACTTTTACATTATACTTTTTATAATTTTAAACTTTATCTAAGTTATATACAATGATAGTGTTTTTTTAACCTTTTTGTTTACAGCTGTAGTACAAAATGAAGAACAACAAGGTATATTAGAGAAAGATACGTTAGTGTTGCCACAATCTGCCATTAAAAAGAAACCGAAACAGGTAAATATTACGTGTATATTATAATAAAAAATTACATAATTGTAAATATGTTAGTGGATTTGAACCTGTATCGGTATATCATTCAAGGCTAGATAGTATTATAATATAATCAAAATTTTTATTGCACTAAAAACTTTTCGTATATATATTTTTTTATTTATGTTATAATAAGTTAATTTTAACTAATTTCTATTGTTTATTTATTTATATAAAATGAAGAAATTTTAATTGAAACTAAATGTTAACTTTTTCATTAATTTTTAAACGGATTAGTTAACACAATTAAAAAACAAAATCATTACATATTAAATAAATATTTCTATTTATTTGCTTATTTGCTTTTTGAATTATTACGTAATAAATTACTCTCTTTATTTATTATTATGAATAAATGGAATACTTTAAATTCAGGTTAATAAAAAAAATATTTTTGAAATTTTGAATAATTTTTCAAAACAGATGGTGTTTTAATATAGAATATTTTAATTTTAAATATATGAAAAATAATTTCATTTATTTATTTATTCACAATAAACCGAATAAATCTCGATTCCAGTTAATAATAAGACCATCCAACGACGAAGATAACTATCAATACGTGACATCGCGCAACGGTAACAATGGACAAATACAATTGTGGCAATTCTTATTGGAATTATTGACGAGTGCCGAATATTTTGATGTTATCAGATGGCATGGTTGGTAGTGGGTTCATTTCTTATTAGTTTTATTGTAGACAGGTTGTATGGCAATGGTTATGGGTTCGACAATCGTTCGGGGGTATGTTTATGTACAGATTGTGTCTTTTGCTCGTTCTGGTAACTGGTGATGTTGAGTTCCGTCAATCGATATGCATTGTGATTATTGATGATTGAAATATATTTTAATGTTATTAAATGGCATTGTGAATAGTGGGTTTATACCTTGTTGATTTTATAGTAAAAAAAAAAATAAAATCAGCTTCACGCTGTACCCCGCACACAGCAGAGTAGGCAGAGGAAACATAGTGTTTTTATTTTTTTATTTTAATTCTTACTTACACTACAGACTTATGGTCCTTTTGTTATTTTTACATTTCTTTTAATACTTTTTTCTATAGATATTACCTAGAACTAGACTTATGTTATTACATACATATATTTCTATATTTATATTTACAATATCTGCTTAAGACAGTCCAGTTATTCCTAGTGTTAAGACACTCCGTTCCCCACTTTCAGCCGGCATTGCGTGTTGAGTGGCGGAACTCAACGTCACGCTTTGCCGCGACACTAGAGCGAAGAAATGAAAATATAAATGTAAATAAATATTTAGTTTCCTCGAGTGGGGATCGAACTCATAACCAGTCGATTTTACAGTCACACTTTGTGTCCCTGTGCTACGACTGGCCTCACACTGGTGACAGATATACACATACACAAATAAAAAAATCATAATAAGACTTACATACAAAATTAATCGTTACTCTTAAAAAATCCAGATTGTCTTGTCTCGCTCATATGTATATTTTTTTCTATCTTTAGGTACAGAAGGTGAATTCAAGCTGTTAGAACCAGAAAGAGTGGCGAGGCTATGGGGCAAGAGGAAACACAAGCCCGCCATGAATTATGAAAAACTATCGAGAGCTCTACGTTATTATTACGATGGTGATATGATTGCCAAAGTTGCTGGGAAACGGTGAATATGTTTTTTTTAATATTTTATATATAAAAAAACAAAAATCATACATTTCCTCGAGTGGGGATGGCACCCACAATCGATTTTACAGCCACACTTTGTGTCCCTGCGCCACGACTGGCCTCTTTCTCTTAATATAGCATAATAGGTACAAATATTACTCCTATCACCAAAATGAAATTTATAAATAAAATAATGCTGTATAAATGTGGCAGTTGTGAGTTCGATTCCCACTCGGTGAAATGAATTATTTTAATTTTCTCGTTCTAGTAATAAGGTAAAGTGCGCCATTGATATCCTAGAAATTGGGTGGTTGGTGACACAGTGTGATGCTAAAGAAAGTATACATTCAAATAATTCGTTTTCTCTCTTTTTTTACAGATTTGTATATAAATTCGTGTGTGATTTGCGTCAGTTACTCGGTTACGGTGCCGGGGAGTTGGCCGAGTTAGTCAAGGAGGTGTATGATGAAATGCAACATGAGAATGTTAATGCCCATTAACATTTAAGTTACCACTGTGAGTGAGAGATAATGATAGAAAATTATTATTTTTTAGCTTAGCTTTGTCAGGGTAGGCAGTGGGAAAAATGTTAAGACACTCCGTTACTCAAGTAGTCCCGAATGTCGAGATGCAGTGGCGCAGCGTGTTACTGTAAACGTGAGGGATTTGAGTTTGACTAAAATGAGGGGAAAAGATTATTTCATATTTTTACCAGGTAAAGCGCGTCGTTGAGTTTAACGGGAAACGGAAGAGGGGAAAGGAAGTGTCTTAATGAGAAATAGAGTGGCTTAACACCAGGTTTCCAGGTTCTCGCTCTCCGCCTACTCTGCTGCTTTTTTTAATTATTTTTTTTTATCCGCAGGCCTCCGCAGTCTCGACAACTCGCGTTCTATTCCGCACTTTAGTGTGAGTACTACTACTACCAGACAGCACTACCAGAGAATAGAGAGTATTTTAATATGTCATTCCCCCGAGAGTGTATCGGAACCACAATCGTCGCAAAGCTAAATACTTCTCTTTTGCTTCAAAAGGAAAATCGAAACCCTTATAGAATCACTTTGTTGTTCGTCTATCAAAACCATTTATCTAGGCATTATCGAGGTCGCGTGGAAGTGTCATTCTAAAATGAATACTCCTAAAGGACCCTACTAAGGGACCCTCCCTTAGAGCATAGAAAAAAAAACTTTTTAAGTCAACGCAATCAAAAGATATAGCATTTGTGTATGTGTTTTTGTTGCATTTTGTATGAAACTCGTCGCGTAATCAAAACTCACAATGTACTTGCCATGGAGCTTAACTCTAAGTGGGAGAGTCCGCCTCGCACTTGACCGGGTTTTGGTTCGTAAAATGGAAAATCTCTTTTCGTTTCGAAATCGTTTCGAAATCGTTTTTTCTCTTTTCTATATTTCAAGTAATCCTCTCTCCGTGGTCCCCTGCATTACCTAAATGTCAACGTTCCTTAGACCAGTAGTTTCGTCTGTGCTTTGTCAGTCACTCAGTGCTCGATTAACACAATTGAGGGAATTAAACTAAGTACACAGAAGAGTAATTTTCTTTATTTAACTCTAAAAGATGTTTATTTTTTGTATTAATTATATAAGAAGAAGAAAATATTGTATTAAAAAATTGTATATTATTGTTATAATTGTTATTAAATTATTGTTTTTATTTACTCTCCTTTTCCTTTCTCTTTGTTATGTAGTATATTAGTTTTGGGTTACATCATAACAAATTGATGTGATGTAGAATAAATTCTTCCTCGATGAATGGACTAAACATTACAAAAATAATTTTCCAATAAAAGAGTCAGTAGCTCCTGAGATTAGCGCTTTCAACCACACAGACTCTCCAGCTTTATAATAATTTAATGGACGCGAGATCACGTGTGTATGTGTGATCGCATATGTGTATATGTGATCACATGTGCGATTGTGTGATCACATGCGTCGATGTGTGATCACATGTAAGAAAAGTGTAGATATGGCGTCACATATGTAGAAGTAAGATTACATCTTTGAATTTGTGTTGTAATTTTTTCATTGGATGTCTTATCATGTTTTTTTCTTATAGTTCCAAGCACATTCCATAGCACTTGGTGTAGAAAAGCGAGTTTTTAATTTCGTTTTTTTAATGTTGTTTTTAATATTCATTTACAATTAATATTTTAAAGTTTAACAAGATAAAATGTTACCTTATACAATTTTTTATTGTGCATAAAAAAACGCTTTACGATTTAAATATTTTTAAATAGATAATAATTATATATCTACATATATGTGCAAAATATTAATTAAGGAGCAGTATTTTTTTTGCCTTTTATTAACACGATTTTATTAGCTTATAGTCCAGTCAAAATAGACATAAAAACTGGGCTAATCTTTTTATAATTCGCATAGAGCTGAAAATTAGCATAGACCTTAAATACATGATTATAAATAATATGTCAACAGTCCCTATCGATCCAATGTTTGCTAAAAAAGATATTCGAGGTCAAAGGTCAAAAAATCGGGTTTTTTTGATTTTTTTTCGTAAACGGTAAGTGTTATTGCAAAAATAGATGAAATAAAAGTTATTAACCATCAAATTCTCTATAAAAAAATTAATATAAAAAATCTAATATTTTTTTGCTAGGAATCACCATTTCCGAGATATCGCCAATGTAAGAATTGAAAGTTCTGATCGCCTACGTAAATCATCAGACGTATTAATATAAGTAAAAATTTTTGTTCGTGTAACTTATGCATACAAAATATAATTGATATACACTCTATTGTTAGTCATGTTCACTCTTTTTGGGCCCGGAGGGAGCCTCTAGCTTTCTCTTTCTAGCACCCTCACCGGCTGATTAAAATCCGTTACGGTTTGAGAAAGTCAATCCCTAATACAATATTCTTCGCTATAGTATAACCTTGAGCAACAGCTGCTTGCTACTCTATTGTTCGGGTGTACAACAGCAATGGAGCAATTCAAGACAACTAATGTAACTATAGTTGTTAGTGAAGATCTTGATTTGTTAATACTATTGACTGCACGTGTTCCGACTGATAAGATTGTATACTTTTTGAAACCTGGAAAGGCTGAACAACAAACAAAAATATATTCATCGAAAAGTTTATCTGCTTATCCTAAATGTGAAAAACATATCTTATTTTTACACGCAATAACTGGCTGCGATACTACATCAGCAATTTTCAAAAGGAGTAAAACATCAGTATTTAAATTATTTGAAAAACGTGATAATTTAATTAATCACGCAGAAGTATTTACAGACATTGGCTCTTCACAAGTCATCATCACAAATGGGATTCGTTTTCTTCTTGATATGTATGAAGCTCCAAAGAAAATTGATTGTCTGGACAAGTATAGATATTTAAGTTTTGTAAAAAATACACGGAACACCTGCCCCAGAAAAACTTCTGAATACCATTTTTTGCAAAAAAGGTTGCAGTGCTAACTGTGGCTGTAAGAAAGTTGGATTATTTTGCTCAGTAGCATGTACCAATTGTCAAGGCCAGTCTTGCTGCAATGCTGTATCAAATGCAACAGATGAAGATTCAGATGATATTAATGAAGAGCCAACTGATGAATTTTTATCAGAACAGTTTATAGATACCCAGCAAGAAGAAGAACAATAAGAAAAAAAAGAAGAAGAAAATGAAGACATTACTGTTGAAGTTGAGTTTGAAGATTATCAATTGGATAAAAAAAAATTTGTAATAAAATTGTTCCATTTTAGTCATTAATTACCATACTAAAGCACTAATTACCACACACACACATTAATTACCAAACTAAAAAACTTAACATTAAATTACAATAGCTGGTGGAATATTCCTACCGGGGAGACCACGTTAAAAAAAAGCGCCGAGCACACTACCTCATAAGTGGTGCGGAAACGCAGAATACGAATTTGCCAACTTTTGGGATCGCGATTTTTCTAAAGTGGTGATTCGTAGCAAAAAAAGTATTAGAACATTTTTTGTAGACAATTTTATGATGAATAACTTTTATTTCACCTATTTCTGCAATAACACTTACCGTTTACGAAAAAAATGCAGAAAACCGATTTTTTGACCTTTGACCTCGAATAACTTTTTTAGCAAACGGATGGATTGATGGGGATTGTTGACATATTATTTATAAACATGTACTTAAGGTTTATGCCAATTTTCAGCTCTATGCAAATTATTGCATTTTGACAGGACTATTTTGACTGGATTATTACCTGTATCTACAAATATCTATCAGTCTATCAATGTAAGAAATATCTTTCAATGCTAGACTAACTTGTTGTCGACAATACTGTGTTTTATAAAATGAAAATGTTACCTTTAGTTCGCTTCAGAAAGACTAAGGATAACGAAAAAGTTAATTATAATATTAATATTATTTAAATATTTTTAAGCATTTCCAATAAGGTTAACATTTATTAATATATTCAAATTTAATCAAATCAAAGAAATATAAAATCTAACAAGGAAGTATTTCTAATATATGGATAAAAACAAATATTATAAAACGTAAAAATCATAAAAATACGCAATTATATATTAATTTTTTAAAATTAAATTTTAAAAAGAAATACAATTTAAATCTAAAAGAAAATTATATTTAAGACTTATTTTTACAATTTTAAAGTGTTATTTCTCACTTAGGAAAGAAAAGTACTTTTAAGAAAACATAAAAAATTGAACGTAGCGGGATTTAAACTCGCGCCTCTTAGTTGGTCAGAGCGCTTGGACGGTTTTCAAGAGGCGCGAGTTCAAATCCCGCTACTTTAAAATTTTTATATTTTCAAAAATAAACATATGTAAGACTTACTGCCTTCGATTTTAGAAGAAGTGCTAATGAGATGCTTACATGGCTCCCTGTTCTCAGCTTGCCTTAATCCTGAGATTTTATTTATTTTGGATTGTTTAAATTATATANTATATATATATATATATATATATATATATATATATATATATATCCACTAATGTGCATCACGATATCCAAGTGAGACAGGCCAAAAACACGGCGTTGAGTTCCGCCACTCATCACGCAATGCTTCCAGAACTATTGGTATAAAGCGGAAGTCGGGAACGGAGTGTCTAAACACTAGGTTCCGTACGTGCAGCTGATTATTATTATAGAGCAAATGGACTAACCACTGAGGAAATTGAAGACCGCGTAGTGTCGAGTCGAGTCGGAAGGTAGAAACTGGTAAAAAAACCAGGAATAATTTCTGGTAGAACAAACGTTTATTAGAGTGTAATATTTTCATATTTTATATAATTGTTATATTGTGTTTGTTACATAGATATAGATATATTTGTATTCGAAGATAAATTACAATTCATTAGAAATGATTGTTTGCCAGGATAGAGTCCAATGGATTGTTTATATTGAGAGGACTTATTGGTAATAAGCTAATGACGTTGTTTTGACCATTTGTTTACTTTTCCCAAACTGTAGCATTCTAATTACTAATGTATTAATTATGTTTGTATAATGATTAAGCTATTATAAATAGTCCTCAACCCCTTTGAAACATCAGTTCTAGTTAAGCTCTTCCTCGCTGAAGTGTTCTTAGTAATAAATATTATAAATTTATCGTGACGCTGCGCAGTTGTTATTTTCAAGGCCCCTTCTGACCTCCGAACATTACATTTTTGGTGTCAGAAGTGGGATGATCAGGCACTGTTGAAATATTATATTTCCTGTTCTCCTGACAACATTTCGGTCATCGGTCAGAATCTTCAGTTCACCGACGTATTAATTACGTATTGAAGGATCACCGCTAATTCAGTTATAGACGTATCTACATACGTACTGAAAGGCATTACGTGAAGGGAACCTAAAAGCAACCAGACGAGGCATTCAATCCT
>JAAIXJ010000025.1:0-10050 GCA_013403705.1 Heliconius hermathena | reverse complement strand
TTTAATAACTCGAATAATAGAATGAATTGGAATAATAAAAATAGGCAACCAACAAATAATAATTCTTTAAACTCCAACGGTCCAAGGCCCGCGGCCAACCCGAGGACCTAAAATTTGAATCAGGCCGATTACGATTCATTGATACGCGAATATCATCTTATATAAGGTTAGAATCGACGAGTATATTAGAAAATAAAAACAAGTTTTTACTTGATACGGGTGCTGAGATTACGTTATTAAAAGTTTCGTGTTTAGAAAATTATACCTCGATAAACAAAAATACAAAGATTAAACTCAAGGGAATAGACGAGAACGTTAGCCCAACTGAAACACTCGGTTGTGTCCATTTAACATTTACGATAGGAGGAAGACGACTTAATCATACAATTCATGTTGTACCCGATAAGTTTTCTATCAAATGCGATGGTGTAATAGGCAGCGATTTTCTGTCAAAGACTAATGCAATAATTAGTTACAAAGAGAATAAAATAAGAATATGTGGCGTGGAAATAAATATTGAACATGAGAATAAAGGGTTTAAAAATGAAGATTCGAAGGAAAATATATTAGAAAATAAAATGTTTGATGAAGAGAATGAAAATAATATGTATTATGAAAATTATGACAGTTATGAAATTGAGGAAAATTGTGAAGTTAACCCACAAATTGAGAATAACGAAACAAGTAAAGAAAACAGAGAAATTGAAAGAGATTATGAAAATAGTATTTTCATTGTTGAACCAAGATGTGAAAAAATTATTTCGATACGAGTAGAGAACTCTAATATGAAAGAAGGTATAATACCAGAATCAATTATATTATCAGAAGGTGTTTATTTATGCCCAAGTATAGTTAAAGTTCAAGAGAACAAAGCAATAACAGTATATTTAAATACGACAGATAAGGAAGTAAAAGTAAATAAGTTAATTGTAAAGTTAGAGCCAGTAAGTAATGAGCTACAAGAAGCAAATGAGATAATTAACGTAAACAAAATTAAGAGTGAAGAAATTTGTAAAGGAAATCGGTTAGATAAATTGAATGAAACTTTACGAATCGATCATTTGAATAAAGAAGAAAAAGAGTCATTATTAGAATTGTGTAGAGAATATAATCACATATTTCATATAAATAATAACATACCTATTAATACAAAGTCATATAGGTACCCAGAAGTCCTAAAGGAGGAAGTTAACGATCAAATTAGTAAATTGTTAAAAGATAAGATAATACAACCATCTAGTAGTCCATGGAATTCACCAGTATGGGTAGTTCCTAAGAAAATGGATGCATCAGGCAAAAAGAAATGGCGACTCGTGATCGATTATAGAAAATTAAATGAAATAAGTGTTGGTGATGTTTATCCTCTTCCACAAATAAATGATATATTAGATCAATTAGGTCATAGTAAATATTTATAACCTTAGACTTAGCGTCAGGTTTTCACCAAATTGAAATGAATCCCAAAGATCAAGCTAAAGCAACATTTAGTGTTCCGTTAGGTCACTACGAATATACCAGAATGCCATTCAGATTAAAAAATGCACCGGCGACTTTTCAGAGATTGATGAACAATGTTTTAGTTGGTTTACAAGGATTAAAATGTTTTGTCTATCTTGATGATATTGTTATCTATGGAAATTCATTGCAAGATCATAATATTAAGTTAAAGGAGACTTTTGAACGATTAACGAAACAATTTAAAACTTCAACCAAATAAATGCGAATTTTTAAAAACCGAACTTTTGTATTTAGGGCATTTGATTACGCAGGACGGTGTGAAACCGGATCCCAAGAAAATAGAATCAGTAAAGAACTATCCAGTTCCGAAGAGTCCAAAAGATATTAAAAGCTTTTTAGGATTAGCTGGTTATTATAGGAGATTTATAGAAAATTTTAGTAAACTTAGTCAACCTTTGACTAAACTTTTAAAGAAAGAACCTTTTATTTGGACAAGCTTACAACAACATTCTTTTGAAACTTTAAAAGCAAAGTTATGTGAAGAACCAATTTTACAGTACCCAGATTTCTCATCAACATTTAATTTAACTACGGACGCAAGTAATTTTGCCATAGGAAGTGTTTTGTCACAAGGGATAGGACATGATGATCTTCCAATAGCATATGCAAGTAGAATACTCAATAAAAGCGAAACGAATTATTCTACAACCGAGAAAGAGTTATTAGCAATCGTATGGTCAGTAAAACATTTTAGACCATATCTATACGGTCGTAAATTTAAAATTATAACCGACCATAAACTGTTAACTTGGTTAATGAATGTTAAAGATCCCGGATCTAGATCCGGGATCTTTAATCGGATCCGGGATAGTTAGGTGGAGACTTTTATTTGAAGAATATGATTACGAGATAGTTTACAAACAAGGAAAATTGAATCAAAACGCAGACGCACTAAGTAGAATAACACCGGAAACCAATTTTATATAACAAATTAGAAGAATACAACGACAAGCTTCCAGATAACGTTAATAAAGTAATATTTATATCAGTTGATTTAGATGAAGATAACGATAAGATTTTATTACAATATAAACTTTATCTCAAAGATTTAAAGTCCCAGAAACCCAACCAAAATGATGTTTTAGGCATATCAGATAACACTAACAAAATATATTTTACATTTCCAAAAAATTAACTATTGGGATAGCGTAACGTATGAAGACATATTCAAATGTTTTAAGAATTTAAAATATACTTTACGAAAAGAAGATATTAAACAAATCAATTTCACTAGTTTTTGCAACTTTCGACTTAAATAGCATAAAGTTAGAACTATGATAAAATATATATTTAGAGATACAGATATGGTAATTAACGTTTTTCACGGGAAAGTTCAAACGCCAAAGAGGGAGGATATTCCATCAATTTTAGAAGAAAATCACTCCAATATAATATCAGGTCACATAGGTTTTCATAAGACTTATAAGAAAATTAAAGCTAATTACAAATGGGAGTCTATGAAAAAGGACATTAAAGAATTTATAAAGAAATGTGAATTATGTCAAAAGAATAAATTAAATAGAAAGAAAAATAAGAAACCAATGGAAATTACTTCAACTTCTATAGAAGCTTTTCAGAAAATTACTTTAGATATTGTTGGTCCGCTACCTTTAACAGAAAATGAAAATAACAACTGCGCAGCGTCACGATAAATTTATAATATTTATTACTAAGAACACTTCAGCGAGGAAGAGCTTAACTAGAACTGATGTTACAAAGGGGTTGAGGACTATTTATAATAGCTTAATCTTTTTACAAACATAATTAATACATTAGTAATTAGAATGCTACAGTTTGGGAAAAGTAAACAAATGGTCAAAACAACGTCATTAGCTTATTACCAATAAGTCCTCTCAATATAAACAATCCATTGGACTCTATCCTAGCAAACAATCATTTCTAATGAATTGTAATTTATCTTCGAATACAAATATATCTATATCTATGTAACAAACACAATATAACAATTATATAAAATATGAAAATATTACACAGCATCATTTTGTTCAGAGTCAAGCGGGGCTTTGCCATAGTCTGTGGGGCTTGTCCGTGCTTCAACCATGATCTTTTTCGCACATTCTTATCGTAAGTCACCCATTTTACATCACCCGCAATCAACCGTTTAAGAATTTTCTAATTCATACATTACCTACATGTTTTATAAATTCTATATATTATAATATTTAGGTATTTAATCGACTATAGAATACCGGAATACAGATTCACGAAAAGAAATACTCATAATTTGTGGTATTTACTACATATTCGTAAGAGAAACAACCAAAGTTCACTGTCCATAGTTCATGCTTGACAATTAGTAGTTAACTCTTTTATCTGTCTTGGTGACTAATTATATTAATATGTTTATTGTTTTCCTTTAATGTCGCATTATTTATATCATATATAAGGAAAAAAAAATGATTTTAGGAAATACGCGAAATATTTTGTTTCCTTTCTTAATGCATATTATACAGAGGTTGTAGGGTTGGCAGCGAGTCGGAATATAATACATTAATTCGTACTTTGTTTAACCAAACGAAAATATATTTTGTCTTTTATTAAAATATTTTAAATATTACCTCAAACTATTGGCGTATCTAGAAATATTTTTTGGTTGGGCTGGACTTTATCTTTGAACAGATATGTTCGTGTAAACTTTGTTTTTTTTATTATTTTTCACGGCAATTGTTTTATTAGGAAAATTTCTGGAATACGCATGGAACACCCCCTGTTTCCTACGCCCATAGCTCAAACAGGATTGAAGCTTTTATGGTTGCAGACGTTCGGTTAGTTAGAAATATCCTAACGTACTGCAATAGTCTGTAAATATCAACTATAAAAATACTTTCATATTTGTGAAGTACAATTTTTAACCGAACATCATATAATAATTATTATTAGCTTTACGCTGTATCCCATAGTTAGCAGGGTAGGCAGAGGCAATCCGGTAACCTAGTGTCAAAGCACTCCGTTCCTATTAAAACGCGGTTCTCCGTTCCCATTTTAACGCCGAATTCTGGAGACATTGTGCGTTGAGTGGCGACACTCAACGCCGCGCTTCGCCGCGCCGCGCGTCTCGTTACCAGAGCGAGGAAAATGAATAATAATAAATAATCAGCTTCACGCTGTATCCCGCACACAGCAGGGTAGCCAGAGGGAACATAGTGTTAACACACTCCATTCCTCACTTTCTGCCGAATTCTGAAGGCATTGCGTGCTGAGTGGCAGGATTCAATGCCGCGCTTTGCCTCGACACCAGAGCGAAGGAATGGAAATATAAATTTAAGTAAATATTTCATCTCCTCGAGTGGGGATCGAACCCACAACCAGTCGGTTTTACAGTCACACTTTGTGCCACTGCGCCACGACCGGCCTCTAAATGAATGGAAGAGGAAAATGGAAATAATTAATATTTAATTTCCTCGAGTGAAAATCGAACCCACAACCTGTAAATGCTTACAGTCGTACATTTGTACCCCTGCGCCGTGACTGTACCTACACACGAGTATACAATTCTACTTAAAAATAAAATTATTTATATTCTTCTCAGCATCTGTTGCTAATATTGCAAATTATTTAAAACTCACTATCATTGAGTTGTATTAACACATAAGGACCGCTGTAATTATGATTTATTACAATTTACGTTAAATTTTAAGTGACGTTCTTGGATGACTACCGTCTGTTTGATTATCTTGTCCAGTCGTTTCTCTGACTTTGTGTTATGTGGATGTGCTTTTTGTATTTTTTTTTAAACCATGCTCGCGATGATGTTTCCCGTATTGAAAATATTTAAGTAAGTTGATGTTATTTATTTCTGAAGTAAATAATAATATATAAAAAAAATTAACCCATTTAGTTAAGATACTTTGAGTGTGATTAACGTATTTTTTTTTGTATATTTTTTTAATTAATTTTGAATAGTCTATTAATCTATCAATGTAAATGTACATATTTTCCAATATGAATGTCAACAAGCGTATGCGTAGTTATTTTATTACTTACTAAAAAAAAAGCAATAATACACTAAGTCATAAGGTCGATAAGGATTAGTTTCAATAATACTTTAAGGTCAAGTTTTCAATAGACATCTATAATGTATAAATATGCTTTTGGATTTATGTATACAATATAATGTAAAAAGATTTGTGTATTTATTATTTATATGATAAGAATAATTAAAATTATAGTATACGATATACGAACGGCGTTGAGTTCCGTCACTCAACACGAAATGCCTCCAGAATTCTGTGAAGTGCGGAGTGTCTTAACAACACATAAAAACTTAACAATACGTAAAAATAGTATATAATATAATAAAATTTTATTATAGTAATAATCAAAATAAACATTATTTAGATGCCTCCCTGACTTCTTGGCGCTAATTCCGCCAAGCTAATTCTGTTTTCCATCCGTTGTAATTAAAAATTGGAGCGGAATCCAAATATTTTTCTTAATGACATGAAATGTTTAAGATCGTCGTGGCGCAGGGGCACAAGCGTGTGACTGTAAATGCGACGGTTATCGGTACCATTCACACTCGGGGGAATGTAGTATTATTTTTTATTAATATTTTCATTTCTTTGTTCAGGGACCAAGACAGAGCACGAGGTTGAGTTCCGCCACTCAACACGCGATGCCTCAAAAATTGGGCGGAAACACTTAACACTAGGTTCCCTCTGCACCACACGAAGCTTAATTAAATGTAAAACGCACATTATTAGTATTTACTTAAAAATAGTTATAATATAATTGTTGGTTACTTTAACTGCCTTGTGAGTTTCTAAATGGGTTTAAAATGGGCCTTGCTTATGAGTAAGCACGCTTTTGGTTGTCACGTCTAAGCTACATATTGTAAATGTATGTCACGCGTGATACGTGAAATAGATAATATACGAAATATTATAATAACTCGAGACGTTTTCTTTTCTTTTCCCAAAAATTATATGGAGCAACAAATTTACCAATTTTAATATATTTTTATTACCTTTACGTAACTTTTTTATTATGGGGTTAGGCTCGAATACTACGGCGATACAGTCTTCTTTTTCTTTTTTAGTTCTTATATTTTAGCTCATTTTATTTACTGTATGTCGGAAATTGACGTTGTTTTTGGGGAAACCGTACAAGAATGTTTTTATATAAATTAAATAAAATAACTGAGACGTCAGTTATTTCTTTATTTACGTTTAATATTTAAAAAATACTATCATCGTTATTTAGAACGTATAAAAATTTGAACGTAGCGGGATTCGAACCCGCGCCTCCTGGAAACCGACGATCGATCGAAAATCGAAATCTTCTTCTTATCTTTGGGTAGCGGAAATTTGTAAAAATCTCCCTACAGAGATAGTAACAACATAATAAGTTGTAACAAGCGTTTAAAAATTTCGACGTAGCTTGATGAGAACGTATGGCTTATTGGTCAGAGCGCCTAGTCGGTTTCCAGGAGGCGCGGGTTCGAGTCCCGCTACGTTCAAATTTTTATACGTTTTCTAAATAAGTATTTTTCATTCCTAAGTGTGGAATAACACTTTAAAAAATGTTTAAAAATACTATCATCGTCTTCATCATCAAAGGCGCTACAGTCGCGGGTGCGCCTTGGCCTGGTCCAGTATATCCCTCCATTCTGTCCTGTGCCTGGCTTTCTATACATAATATGCAATGATGAGTTTATATTTTTTTTAATCCAAGTAAACTTAGCTTTGGCTACTAATTAATTATTTATATATTTTTTACTTTCAATTACTATTGAATATATATATAATAATATATAATACTTTATATAATTATCTACTATTAACTAAATTATACAATCAGCATTTTTGTAAAAAGATTTCCGCCATTTTTATTGATTTTTTTTTATTTTATTTTTCTCGCATTCAAAAACTTGCAGTAGCTTCAAGTACTTATGCGCAAAATACCTCGTTTTTAAATCAATTTATAGACACCTTGTACAAATGTATGAAGTATGAATAAATATTCTTTTGTATATTTTTGTGCTCTTTTTTTTATTTAATGTCTGTTAATGGTAGACACAATTAACATTTATTATAATTTCATGAACTGACTTAAAAGCAAAAAAGTAAAGATTACCTACTTTATGATAAATTGAATAATAACAGTTCAGCCGCAGCGCTGGAGCACAAATTGTGACTGTAAAATCGACTGGTTATAGGTTCGAGTGGAACTCGAGGAAATGGAATATTTACTTATATGCATATTTTCATATCTTGGCTCTGGTGTGGAGGCTAAGCGCGGCGTTGAATTCCGCCACTCAACAAGCTATACCTCCAGAACTCGGTGGAAAGTGGAGAACGGAGTGCCTTAACACTAGGTTCCCTCTGCCTATCATGCTGTGTGCGGGACCCAGCGTGAAGCTGATGAATAAAAACAAAAATTACAAATGTATGAGAATATTCTTAAAATACCTTCAGCATTTTAACAGTAAAGCAATTGTAACAAAAAAATAAGTACCTAAATTATTAATACAAGTTTAGATATAAAAGTTAATATTAAATATTGTTATCAGTCGGTAGCTTAGTTAAATATGGTATCAATATTTTATCTGGTACAATTACAACATCAACTAAACATACCTATCTACGAGTATGTATTGAATATTTGAAACTTAAAAAATATCAGAATATTACTCAATATTCGAAACGTTTAGGCTTAGAATTGTTTTCTCATTTTTATTTTATCATGATTAAAAAGTTGACAATAACACACTTGAACAAGAATATTTTATAACTATGACCGATTTTGTGGCAACATTATTGTTCATATCAGCGACCCGCACGTGGCTTCGCCCGCTTAATTAAAAGCTCGCTTGACAGCTAAATTATTTTCTTATTATAATATATTGAATAACGTTCGTGTTTTAATATACCTATAATGTATATTTGCAGCGCACTTAAGATTTCAAATGTAAAAATTATTAAAACCTTAGGTTGCATTTTCGTAATTCCCATAAGAATATTCAATTGAACGTTTGAAAAAAAACAACTTATACGATTTTTAAACATTTTTTTAAAGTGTTATTCCACACTTGGGAAAGAAAAATACTTATTTAGAAAACGTATAAAAATTTCGACGTAGCTCGATGAGAACATATGGCTTAGCGGTCAGAGCGCCTGGTAGGTTTCCAGGAGGCGCGGGTTCGCGTCCCGCTACGTTCAAATTTTTATANTTTTGCAGTCACACCTCGTGCCGCTGCGCCACGACCGGCCTCAAATTTTTATACGTTTTCTAAATAAACTTATACGATACTTACAATAACTAATCGGTGTCCGTACATGGAAGATGTATTAGAAAAATTGTTATTACAGGCACTTCATGCTGTAACTTGGTCAGTTTGTCTGTTTGTCTGTGCGTTTTTTCACGGTAATCTTAGAAACGGCTTAACTGATTTAAGTGCACTTGTATATTTTAGCAAACATATTGTGTTTGTTTTCTTTCAACCGGTACATACATAAAAAAGGTAAAAACAGATTCACTATACATCCCGCATATAGCAGACAGAGGCAGGCAGAGGGAACCTAGTGTTAAGACACTCTGTTCCCCACTTTCCGCTGAATTTTTCGATGCATGGCTTTAGTGCCAGAGCTAAGATATGAAACTATTATTAAACTAGCGGCGTGCCCGCGGCTTCGCCCGCTTGAACTACATGATTATTGATATAATAAACAGAATTGACTGACAACTATAATGATTTCTAATATGATTTTTTTACTACATTATCGTAATTTCTATAAGGATTTTTCGGATTTTTTTACGATTTATGAAGGTAACCTTCACTAACAATTCAATTTTGTTCACTTTATTGTTTGTACTATGAGCAATAGTGCTTTAAAAAACGTTTCGAATGTAATTCTTGAGCCAAGAATCTTACCACCGCGATTCAGAAAATGATGCTTTATGCCGTCTATTATCGGGCTTAAGGTAAACTGTAACTGTTCGGGCACTTAAAAAATGCCGCTTTTATGTTAAATTTCACTTAATATATAAATATATTAATCGAAAACGACGTTTTACTAAATACATATTATACAGTTAAGTCAAGTAAGTAAGTTAGGATTTATTACAAACAATTATACATTTATCATAAGTATAAGTATAGATATAGATTGTTATACGTCTAATATTCGCAGGCAAACTCAAACTTGCTTTGAGTTCATTCAAATGGCGAAAACTTTTTTTTAATGAACCGATTTTGATAAATCAATTTTAAATGGAATGCTGTGTTAAAACAAAGCAATTGGTGAAAGTTTTAACTATATCGGTACTTTCGGAGATAAGCGTGATCATACATACAGACAGACAAAAAATAAAAAAAAATAGCTTTATTAAAAATATATATTTTTAAAGCACAATTGTTCATAGTACAAACTATAAAGTAAACAAATTTAGATTGTTGGTGAAGATTACCTTCAACACCTTACAGTTAAGTTTAAGTCGTAATTAATTCAACACAAAATATCTTCAAAGAAATATTGTAACAGCATGTACCTTGAGTATAAGTTAAAAATA
>JAAIXJ010000746.1:0-64382 GCA_013403705.1 Heliconius hermathena | reverse complement strand
TATATGTTATTTCTGTGCAATAAAGTGTTTTTGATTGATTGATTGATTGATGTATTAAATCAGACAATGACGAATAGTGTAGAATAATGATAAGCAACTGGAGAAAAATGATGCTGTGGTACCAACAATGATTCTTTACAACAGAATTGAAATTAAATACTTACTTATTTAGATTCACGCTGTAATACTAGTGGGAAAGTCATAGAAAACGGAACCCTAAACGCTACGGTCTCTATATACCTCTTTCACCTCGTCCACTATCATCAACTTTTCATACATGCCATCTGGGGCGTCCTCATGCTTCTTACGAGATTTTCCTCCTTCAGTATCTTTGATGCTGTATTTTCGAAGGTCAACCGAGGTCTCCCACTATCTTTGTTACCGGTCACTTTTTCTTCATTAATCTTTTTTGCTATTCCTTCATAACCAATCCATTCGCACGTTCTATTATATTCTCACCGTGAAAAGACTTACTCCTAACGGATCAGTATAGTATCAGTTAAGTAAGTACACACGAGTGCTTAGGATGCTATCCTGGGAACAGACTAATATGTAGTCGTTACTAGAATAAGGAGTCTGTTTCATTTTGAGGTACGAGACGTCCAAACTTGGAGTCGAATTATCGCATAAGTAGCTGGAAGTTTTAAGATCCATCGATCAAAGAGGAATAAATACTTCCAAAATATTAGACATCTTTGAAACTGAACACGGAAATTATATAAGAAAAGCAGCGGCAGAAATATGTGGTAAATGATAACGAGGTTTTATTTATTATTTAGTTAAGTATTTAATATGATATTCATCTTACTAAAATTATTTACTATTAATGAGTAATCCCAAGGAAATTGAAATTTGTGCGTTTTGGAGAACTGCCATATTGCGAAATATCGATTATTTTATTTCGTATAACTCGTTCGCTTATTTTCCAAAACATACTAACAGACTCCTAAGACATTAATGTTAGTGAACTTGAGATGTTATTTAACTAAACATAGATATAATTTGTGTGTACAAAAAAATATGAGCAAAACTCCAAATACTATATAATATATCTAAACTTTTAAAATTAGATCAGGTTAGACAAATCTTTATCCGTATATCTTTTAATATTTTGTTTGCTTACTCCCAGGTCTGCAGTCAGCCGGCTACCAGGGCGGCATATACTTGTACATAGTGTTCGCCGGATGGGCGGCCATTTCTGTCTCCATCCTGGTCCTCATGGAGGGGCTGTCCGCTTTCTTGCATACTTTACGTTTGCATTGGTATGTTTTGTTTGTTTAGTTTGTAATAGATAAACTAAGGCAAAAAAAAGGTAAATATTTGTGTTTTGAGATTTTTTGGTTGAAGTTGGAATTGAACCTGTTCTTAGGTAGACCTATCTATTAATGTATTGAACAAATAAAGTAAATAAAGCAAGTTCACGCTGTATCCCGCACATAGCAGGGTAGGCACCAGAGCGAAGAAATGGAAATATAAATTTAAGTAAATATTTCATCTCGTCGAGTGGGGATCGAACCCACAACCAGTCGGTTTTACTGGCCTCTATTAATGTATTGTGTTCTCCTATAAATGTATTGGGAAAAAATAAAATTACATATAAAGAAAATATTATTGTAATTTATGAATAATAATTGTTTACAATAAGGTTTTTTTTGTTATATGGGACGTTTGTTAAACGACACAATTAAAAAAAAACATTTTTATTGCATTTTGAAAATTTTCGTTATTTTTGGTAATTTTTTAATCATGCTTATTTTATTCACAGGGTTGAATTCCAAAGCAAATTCTACTCGGGTGAAGGATATCTATTCCAGCCATTCTCCTTCGAAGTGATCCTGGACTCGGCTGGACAGGGTGAAGAGTAAAGAATAAAGATTACACTATATTGAAGTTCTAACTAACATTCACTGATTAAACTTAACAAAATTATTTTTGGTATTTTTCATTAATTATTTTCTTAATTAATACATAATATTAAATATAATACTTTATATGAAAAGCATTTATGTAAAAGTTTCCAATTTTGGATTTGTTTAACTTCACAAGATTTATTATCAAACCTACTTAAATAAAAAAATATATTAATTTAAACTAAAAGGTTAGAACTTTCGATATTAAGGTTCTTAGTGTTCTAGAACTTTCGAGAACATACTATCTATATTAATATATTACATATATTTATATGTAGAGTAAAAATATATCTGTAGTAAGCTACCTTCTTGCTTGAATTCGATGTTTGTAGAAAATAAATGTCTGATACTTGAATACTTGAATGAAAATAACATTATTCAACTTATTTAATAAAAATGTTAAAAGTATTGTTCTTGTAGTTGTAGACTGTTGTGTCAAAATGTTATAATATAAAACATACTTATTATATACATAACATTAATTAAAGATTTCTTTGTCTATTTCTGAAGCTATATTTTAGCTTTTGTTTAATATATTATGTTGTTAAAATGATATATAAAAAGTGATGTGTTATTTCACCAACTTTTAGGTATGATTTTTTTAGCCTAAATAAAATACCAAGTATAGTAAGGACTATATGCCGTGCAGGTAAATTATATGAAAATATCATAAAATATTATTCAGCTTGCATTTTGGCACAATTAGATGTTTTGAAAATGTAGTGTCTGTTTAATTAAAACATTATGTAGATTAAGACATTACGTAGCGATGGAGTAAGAAAAGCTTATTTTAGATGAATTTCTTTAATTGTTCCTTTAAACTCAGATGTAACAATGATTTTAAGCCATTTATATATATTTATATTTTTTATTTTAATTTAAAAATCTTAATAAATAATATTATAATGAATATCAGAATTTTGTATCACTTTTGTATAATTTTTATAAGTTGAAATGTACTTAAAGGTTTTTTGAATTCGTTTTAACCGAGGCTCTCTTTATATGTAAAAGTTTCATCCTTAGAAGTTGTTAGTCTATCGGACTTTGTAACCAACTTAGATTGTATTAGTTTCAGATTATTGATAATAAATGATTTTATCTAGCACATATGTTTTTTTTATTTCATACCTTAACCATTCAACAAAATTAATAACTATTTTCACTTTACTTAATTTTCGTTTTTAAGTAAAAATTATGGAATATTTATGGAAATTATCATATACCATTTAATGTTGAAATGTAACTTTGAATAAGTTTTAAATCAGTCAACTTAACAAAACAATATAACGAATCTTTTTTGTAGATCATTTTATTTTCTACAAGAACATATATTGGTTTTTAATATAGCACTTTTAGCTAAAACCCAATAAAATTCTAAAAAAAAGTGATTTTTCCCTTGTAATGGGAAATCGAAATCCGCCATGAGATATCTCAATATTAAAATTAAGAGCAGCTTTTTTAACAGGCTCATGTGTCCTGAATATATAATATTTTCATTTTCAACAAAATAAATACACAATTTTTATACATGAAAAAAGAGGAGAACAAGATATCAGATGAAGGTATGTTTAAATAAATACAACATTTTCTATCTATATATAGTTAATCATATTCAGCGCCGATAGTAATACTGATGTCACCAGGCAACACGTTCGTCTTATGATACCAACGATTCGTATCCACGACCACTGCAGCACAAAAAAAGGATATAATAATTATCATCATCATCATCATCAGCTTCACGCAGGGTAGCAGGGTAGGCAGAGGGAACCTAGTGTAAGACACTCCGTTCCCACTTTCTGCCGAATTCTGGAGACATTGCGTGTTAAGTGGCAGAACTCAACCCCGCGCTTTGCCTCGACACCAGAGCGAAGAAATGGAAATATAAATTTAAGTAAATATTTCGTATACTCGAGTGGGGATCGAATGCTGCGCCACGACTGGCCTCTATAATAATTATTATCATTATAAATTAATAAATTTCAACTTGTTTACTTATACATAAAATGTAGCATCGATAAATAATAAGTATCAACATGAAAATAAAAGTGCAGAAAAAAATAAAAAGAAAATATATTATAAAGAGTAAATTTTACAAAAATATACAAAAAAACACATAATAAACGAAGACCATTTTGAATATTTATATAGATTTCATAATTACATATCTCTCCTGGTTCCACAGTGAAGGTAATCCATTTACAAGAGTATAGACATTCAGGCGGGGGCGCCAGTTCCCACTGTTTACGTCCCTTCACTTGGGCCTGCCACGACATGTGGCGCACAGAGTCCACCTGTAAACAAATATATTATCTCATATTGTATTGAATACAATATCACCTAAAAATGCCACAGATTCTGGTGATTATTATGTGGCCGAAAATCGATTCAATGTATACATAGGTACTTTAAAAAAAATATAATTGAATTTTAAAAGCTAGTTGCGGCGCAGAGCCAGGTTGTGTGACTAAAACGCCTAAAAAAATTAAACCTCGATCCACTCACGAAAATTTTACTATAATTTATATCTTCCATTAGAATAGAATAGAATAGAATATTCCTTATTGCACACAAAAAAAAGATACACAAAATTAAAAACATAAACAAAAAAAATTACGTATGCAAAGGCGGTCTTGTTGCTTTAAAGCGATCTCATTTCTTCGTTCTGGTGTCGAGGCAAAGCGCAGCGTTGAGTTCCGCCACTCAACACGCAATGCCTGAGGAATTCGGCGCAAAGTGGAGAACGGAGTGTCTTAACACAAGGTTTCCTCTGCCTATCCTGCTGTGTCCCGCACATACAGAGTGAAGATGATTATTATTATTATTTTTAAATATATTTAATCAGATTTTCAAAGCCCTATCTACTATAGGGGCCCTATCTGCTTTAGGGGCTCAAAAATTTTTTGCCACGATAAAATAAATGTTAACATACATGCATATGCGCTCCTTGCCCCGGTCCACCCATAAATATCCAATCCACCATATCGCTTTCAGCAGTTGTCGGCAAAAAGTATGGCCTATTATAATATTTTCTCAAAGCCCTGGTTTCCTCTTCATAGCAAGTACTCCAGCCAACGTACCAAGGATCACCAGACAGGTTGGCTCTACCCTCATCCATACTGAACACTTCGTCCAGTGAATTTAAGCCAGATTTATACGCGAAATAGAAACAATCGTTTATTTTTCTTCCTAATTTTATATTTTGATAGAAATCAGCGAAGAAATTGAAACTGAAGTCCTGAAATACAATGGCAACGTGAAATTTATTTATTTTTAATTATAAGCCAATGGCACAGCGTGTGACTGTAAACGGTATGACGGTTTGGGATTCGATTATCACTCGGTGAAATGCATTATTCAATATTTTCATTTCCTCGCTGTCGCAACAAGACAAAGCGCTGTGTTGAGTTGAGCGGCTACTCAACAATGTCTCGAAAATTCACCGGAAAGAGAGGTACGGAGTGTCTTAACACTAGGTTTGATGCAATGGATAGCACACATAACACAACGCGACATCTTGTCAATGATATTGAGGGAAAATTGGTAAATGGATGCGAATATTCCTGAAAATTAAAAATATTAACAATATTGTCACCTCTATAGCTCTCCAATGGTAAGTGCCGTCAGTAACTATGACCGGTCGTGTCGTATACGCGTACAGATCCTCGAACTCCTCTGTGCTGATATTGGAGAGACGCGTGACGTCATCAACGCCGGTACACATCGAGCAGTCTTCTGGAGATCGAAAGAGGGATTTTGTGTCGAAAGGCAGTGAGACGAGACAGCGCTATAAGAAAAAGATAGTAGCTCAGTTAGAATTTTAAATTATAGGAAAAATGGAATTACCTACCACTTTGCATAAGGAAATGGAAAATAGAAAATGGAAAATAATATAGGTAAAGACTTGATTTCAACATGTAGGGCTGGAACATAAGTTCAAACCCTACATGTTGAAATCAAGTCCAAACGTGAGACAAAAAGTTCCAACCGTGAGTTCCATTTTGTTTATTTTATCTAAATACAACTATTTACAAAATAAATTATGTATATTAAAATATTTAAACATATTAGGAATAATATTGTAAGATCATAACTTACACTAGAAAATGGCACGAAGAAAAACCACCACAAGCCGCCTACCACAAGTAAAGTCGTACCAAAGAATAAGCAACTTTTCAATTTACCATTTAAACCACGAAAATACCATTTTTTATTATTATTATGTACATCTAAATCAGAGAGATAATAATTATTTAATTTCAAAACATCGATTTTATTCAAAATCTTGTTTAGTTTTAGTTCTGCAGTTTTAATTTTTTTCTCGCAGACGAGTCGAGTTCGTTCTGCGGTCATTTTTACTAAGCGATGGAAAACATGACAATGGTGAACTTGCTCCTTTTACAAGATTTATATAGGATCATTTCCATAGAGTTGGTTATACTAGATATGAATTTACTTTTAATTTAAAAAAACTAAAACCAACAAAAAACAGTGGGAGTGACGCTTATTTAACTAGAAAATGAATTCTAGTTATATGTACTATTTTTATAAAAAAAGAACTTGAAGAGAAAAATATAAAATTATTTTACATATAAAAGAATAAACCTGAATGCTTTAATTACATATTTCATTAAATCTATATTAAAATTTATATGTTTTTTCTGTAAACGACCACTTCATTGACAACCTACTGAATCTCTGTCTCTCTAAAGATCGCTCCTATTCTAATATCCACAAAAATCAACACATTTTTTTACAGCTACACAGTTAAGTATTAGTACCTTAACTGATATACATCTTAAAACATCACATTTACACAAAACACTTCCATAAATTTGTAGATCTTCAGTACATAAGTAACAAAATTTAGAACGCGTGTTAAACAGCAATGTGGGTGCAGTTGGTATGAAATTGGAATTCATTATCTGCGCGCGACGCCGCAACTGCGGCCCTTCATCCCATTTAACGTGCTTACGCTTCTGAATAACGATATTGATATACTAGCTGCTATCAGTTATATGTCGATAATATGCCCTTTTCTTTTTTAGTGTTTAGTCACTCTGTTCCTATTTAGATACTTCCCCACTTTCAGCTGAATTCTGGAGGCATGGAATTGTGCGTGTTGAGCGGTGGAGCTTTGGCTCGTTAGCGGATCATAACGAATATTAAATATTTTGTATTTCTTCAAGTGGGTATTGAACCCACATCCTATCCTATTTACAGACACACATTAGTGCTCCTGCGCTCCGACTGGCCTCAATATATAGTGTTAAGACATTTTCCGTTCACACCGTTCTCCACATGCCGCCGAATTTTCGAGACTTTTTTTGTTACGCCGTTACGCCGCACTTCGTCTGCCAGAGCGAGTCACATTTACAGTCAGACGCTGCCCTATAGCGCATTTATTTATATAAAAATATAAATTATGTAGCAAAGAGAGCTTGCAAATTTGTAAGTCTGATTAAGTATTTTTTTTCTTTGTACCTATATTTTTATAATTTTATTCGTTTGTTGCCCTTAATTTTCTTTCCAATTCTCTTTGTTGCCAAACAAAATCAAATTTCGTCATTTTAAATACGATGTCATGATCTCTAAAGGCGAAAGAGGATTAGTTTACTTTTTTTTGTGTCTCAGCCAAGATTATTAACTTACACGGTTTTCACTTTTCATATGTAAAAATAAAAAAAATACGATTTGTTAATACGAGTTAAAAATTGAAAAAAAATAACACAATAGCTTTTGTTTATTTTGATAAGGTAATGATAGCACAAGTAATGTAATTAGTTAGTAAGAAATTGATTATATTATCATTTATATATACTTTTTATTTTATTATTTATTTAATAAACGTATAAAAATTTTTGAACGTAGCGGGACTCAAACCCGCGCCTCCTGGAAACTGACCGGGCGCTCTGACCACTAAGCCATAAGTTCTCATCAAACTACGTTGAAATTTTAATACGCTTATTACAACTTATTTATGTTGTTAGCATCTCTGTAGGGAGTTGTTAAAAACCCTGTTTAAATATTGTACATTTAAATTATTTATTATATTTCTGATGAGAATTCAAAATTCCATTAGAATTAATTCTAATGGCTTGGATGATGATAATGCAAAGGAATATTTTAGTATATGTACAATTTGCTCCTGTGATTTTTAAATCTATGTGTGTTTAAGCTGTAGAGGAGTACTTACTCCTAAAGTATTTTGTTATTTATCATTATCTCTACTTATGAAACATCATTCTTTGAAAAGTATTAATTACTTATTATTAATTAATAAACTAAAAAAATATTTATTTGATAGAACATAATAAAATAATGAGATCTTATAATAAAATCATATTATAAAATTAGTATTTATTGTATATACACAAATGAAAAAATTAAATGATGCACTACTAACCCAAAATATAACCTATATTTAGTGTTTGTGGCCGTATTATATTGGTATGTCTGCATCAAAGGAACATTTTACACTGTCATCTGTAAATAGCAATAAAGCTATGTATATTATATATATTATATATATACGTATAATAAGCCTTATTATTATGCGGTTCATTACGTGTATGGCTGAATACTCGTAAACATTAAATAGTGTTTCGAATATCACAACATAGATGGCGCTGTTCAGTTTTAAGCGACTTCTGAATCGCGCTGGCAAGATTTTCTAGCGTACAGTGACTACCACAAATTTCCACAAAACAGTTATCGCTTCTCGGCCTTTTGGCTAAGATCAAAGTGTAGTATCTGTTCTTTTCAGCTTAATATCTGAAAGTTCCCGCACCGCGGGACCAGTATATTAAACTGATTTTTGTAAGCTGACGGGATGCTCGGGGCTCGCTCCACTCCTGTCGCGGGTCGGCCCGGCATTGCAGTGCCGCCGGGATCGGCCCACATTAAACCTTGTAATAATTGATTATCTATCAAGGGCCTCTTACTCTTGAAACTAATTTCAATCCCATTTTTACGTCTAACATTAGCCAATTTAATCCTGCGGCGACGTAGTTTTGGTGCTCTTGAAACCAATATTATCAGTTTTCGATCTTGAGATTGTTGCTGTTAGCCCTATTGGCTTTTACAGTGACACCGATAGGGAGGGAAGAGGGTACTCTGTCCCTGAAGAAAAGCAAGCACTATGGGCTGCCTGTGAGGAGGATTCTCAGTCTATTTTTATTGTTATTTATATTGTTTTGACCAATCCTAACGCCGTTATAACTGACAGATAGTGTTGTACACGTTATACCGATAAATCTGCGATACATAATAACCACTCATTACTCCTTTAAATAATATATTTACATGCACATTTTTCCCAGAAACAATAGTTATTAATCATATTTATTTTGTTTTACTTAAAAAACAAAGAAATCTTTAAAGTCTTTTTAGAAATGGATATATATTTTATCTGTATGTCTATTTATTTAGACTGTTTTGTAAAAAAATCCATTTGACATATGTATCTATTATTATGGTTTATGTTAGTAGTTATAATAAATATATTTCTACAATCGATGTGCATTTAGGCTATAAATAAATGAAAAAAAAACAACAACACATATATAATATTTTGTTTTAAATGCCAATTATGTAATTAAACAGCAATAATTAAAACATACACCTTTATTGGCAATTTTAAAAATACAAGTGCAACACAAAACTATTTCTAAATAGTTAAATCATTCTTTTTAAATTAAGTTTAATAAGATAATTTACATATTGTTACATTTCTCTTTAGCATGAGATTCATATATATCTAATTACAAATCAAATTCTAAAAACACTTTATTGCACAAAAATAATTAATACATTTGGTAAAATTTGTAATTTTAGTACAGTGCAAAGGCGGCCTTATCACTAAAAGTGACCTCTTACAGGCAAACTTTTATTTATAAAAACTAATATTAAGAGAACATTGGCAGATACTAAGTATTTATTATATCAAACATTTATACATACATACACTATTCATACATACATAGATATCATATATACATTTATATAGAGATACAATTATAGACATATATACAAATACTTGAGTACTTAAAACATTTTATGACATCATCCAGGACATCTATTAAACACTGACCGACCAATCACTCATAGTTTAACATACTTATATAATAACACAGTTTAACATAATTAAACAATATAGTACAGTAGAATATAATTTTGTAATATATATTTACTCGGTAATTGTATCTTGATTGATAAAAGGTTAAATATTAATAATATTTTATATAAGTTTATAAGAAAATTGAATGTCTTACTGTATGGGGCACGGGTCCCCAAGACAGGCACGTCGGACCCAACAACTGAGCAACCGAGTGCAGGAGGCAACTCACCTGCAGGACCTATATAGGAGTAACCGTAATCGGGCCTTGCAGTCAATATTGGAGGATTCAGCGGCCACTTGTACGATCAGCAAGCAGGAGGTGTTTCAGCACTTCTCTACATTCACACAAGAGAGGGATGGTGAGCATGTCTGGCCGAATGTCTTCGACCTACCGGCCCCAGTGGAAGACAATAACAGCATCTTGATGAGTCCATTCGGCTATAGAATTCTTCGCAAAACTAAGGTCTCAGTCGGACACTGCACCTGGCCCAGATGGAGTCCGCTACAGCCTAATCAGAAAAACCGATCGCGGCCTTCTACAATGCGGTCTGGAAGCTGCAAATGATTCCAGACCCCTGGAAAGACTCCACGAGATCTCTCATATTTTAAAAAGAAGATGTGAACAACATTGACAACTGGAGGCCCATCGCCGTTGGTTACACCTGCCCAAAGCTGTTCGCGGCCCCACTCGCGGACAGACTGAAGACCTGGGCACGGGTCAACGGCCGATTCAGTCCTTCACAGAAGGGCTTCCTGGACTATGAGGGCTGCTTCGAGCACAACTTTGTCCTGCAACAGGCCATACATCGGGCCAAAGAGGAGAAGAGAGAACTAGTGGTAGATAACTCCGGTGCCTTCTCCTCGCTACCGCACTCTTCTATCACACGCGCCCTCCGAGAGCGCCAAGTACCTCGTCGCTTACGCAACGTCATCGAGCGCCTTTACATAGGGTCCAGAACGCGCATTCGCACGATCGACGGACTAACTGACAACATCAACAAGGAGGCTGACGTAAAACAAGGCTGTCCACTAAGCCCGGACATCTTCAATCTCACCTTTGAAGTGGTCTTGTGAACTCTTGTGCACAGAACACATATACACAAGGGGTATTTATTATGGTCTTGTGTCGATCGGTCAATCACCGTGATCGATATCAATCAGTCGTGAAAATGAACCGGGTGATATGATTCGATCATTTGATTGATTCGATTGATGGATTCAGAAAGCGACCGGCGGTTATATCGTATGAATTACATATATGTAATATATTTTGATTTAATGAATCACAGTATTTGGTAACAGTGTGATCATGGTTTTTGGTCTTCATTTCCTGATTAATATGTAATAAATCCATTAACGTTTTTATCTAACTTTAATAATTTCCTGTTCCATTTGTATTTTAAAGTGGGTTTTAAGCAAATACTAAGTCGAGATGAGGTCATCATACTTACCCACTTACAATGAATAAACTACTATTACCACTACTATTAATAACTCAACACAGATAGATGAAATGCCTATGAATGTAGCCGACTTCATTTAGTCTTGTAACATCCAAAATGTTGTCATTGATAACAAAATTCAACATTGCTTCACATATAGCTTAAATTATATTGAATGTATAATTCTTGTGCTACATGTATATTTAATAAACATAGAAGTTGTATAAGTTTTTTTTTAAATATCTAATACTAGATATAAACATTATTTTTTAAACCAGAAGTATTGTAGGTATACAGTACTTACCTAGCATATTTAAATACCTATACTATAATATAATATACTTCAATTTGAAATAAAATTAACATATTTCTATCTACACTGCTAGGGATAAAATATGAAACTAAAAATGTGTTCCATATTTAGTTTCATGTTTTTTAAGCAGGATTCAAATCACCATCGTTCCCTACTTTCCGCCGAGTTCTGGAGGCGTTGCGTATTAAGTGGCGGAACTCAACGCCGCTCTTTGTCTCGACACCAGAGCGAAGAAATGAAAATATAAATGTAAATAAATATTTCATTTCCTCGAGTGGGATTCGAACTCACAACCAGTCAATTTTACAGTCACACTTTGTGCCCCTGCGCCACGACTGACCTAATCTTGGTAGGTAATTACTGTTAATATTTTAATACTGTGATAAAATGCGCTAAGCTAGGTTAACAAATCTTACATTAATTCTATGTAGGTTTAAAAGTAAATAATATTATGTTTAATTTAAAAATTATTCACTTTAACTCGCTAACTTTCACAAAACATTTTTTGTTATACTATTCAAAAAATAGCTAATAGTTAAGATGATCGTTCAAAACTAAAAAATGGTTGTAGGATAGATGTAGGTAGCACCTTTAACTAAAAAGTCATAAGTTAAGAAACATTATCTTTGAAAAGTGCACCAAAAACAGACTCTAATTCTATTTAGTATATATCAAAACATAATTAACATCTATTATGACTTTTATCTCATATCGATATCTTAACCTAAATATCCGATATCGAATAACATTTAAATAAAAATATTTTAAAAAATCAGCTTTACTGTTTTAGCTTTATACCGCACACAACAGGGTAGGAATATAGTGCTCTAAAACATTCCGTTCTCCACTTTCCGTTGTATTAGAGGCATTGCGTGTTGAGTGGCGGAACTCAACGCTGCGCTTTACCTCGACATCAAATATAAATAATTACTCGAATTAAATATAAATAAATACTAAATATTTATAAACGTTCCAAATTTTGCAATATAAATATATCATAATAGTTAGTCATAGTTGTTATTATGTTCTAATATTTATTTACCATATCCATTTCTTAAAACTATATATAATATCGATATATATATATATATATATATATATATATATATATATATNTAAAAAATAAAATTAAATAAAACAATAAAAAGCTTAAAAATAATAAAAAGTACAATAAGGCGGCCTTATCGCTTAAAGCGATCTCTTCCAGGCAACCTTTGGATGTTGGATTGGAGTTGTATAAAAGTGGGCGGTGCACTAAATGGTATATTTACATAATTTTATAATATTAAAAATACATCAAGTACATAAAATACAAACAAATAAATATATATTTATTAAGATATATACATAAATAATACATACACACATACATATATATATATATATATATATATATATATATATATATATATATATATATATATATATATATATATATATATATATATTGGATATTATAAGTTAGAGGTACGTCGCGCCACGTCGAACAGTTAGCGAGAACGCGAGTTAACACTCGAGACCGACATCGAGAAGCCACACCGGCCAACTATCGGTGTCGTGTCGAATGTCGATCATTTGTTTGAATTCTGTCATCGGTCTTTACACGGTTCGTGATTGGTTGTCGTATAAGATGGCCGCCGCCGATCATTTGATCTGGTCATTACATTGTTAGAGCACAGATAATACACATATAATACACGGTTCGTGATTGGTTGTATATGATCGCCGATCATTTGATCTGGTCATTACGTTATCTATCTATATAGATAAAAGGACTTGTGCTGACTGACTGAGGTAAGACGCACGCAGAGCCGTAACCGCTGATGGTAGAAACGTGAAATTTGGGCAGATGTTTATTTTCATATTCTGGACATCCACTAAGAAGGGAATTTGAAAAATTTTAACCCTAAAGGGATGAAATAGGGGTTGAAAGTTTGTATGGAAAAAAAATTTAATCTGTACCGATTTTTATAAAATTTGAAATTCAGACTCTTAAAAATATTTCATTGAACACGTGTTTCATGGTTTTTAAGAATTCACCCCCTAAGGGTTCAAATAAGGGGTTGAAAGTTTATATGGAAAAATCTTTAAATTGCCACCGATTTTTATAAAAAAATTAATTCAGACTGTTAAAAATGTTTTATTGAACACGTGTTTCGTGGTTTTTTTAGAATTCACTCCTAGTAAGCGGGCGAAGCCGCGCGCGCCCTCTAGTTAGTAATAGAATCATACACGAGCTTCTCGTGATTGCAAGCATTTGTTTCGATCAATCATGATCGACACAAACGTATGACTGCAAACGTCAAAGTGGTTTTTGTTTTCAAAAACATCTTAGAAAGGCATATAAGTTATCGTAGTATGGATTTATATGAAAACAGACATTAGTAAGGTTGCACTTTAAAATTATATCTAATAGAAACGTAAAAAGCATGGCAGCCATCCTCGGAGGTGGATTAGGCGGGCTGTCCACAGGTTATTATTTATTAAAAAACAATATAAATAAAAACAATAACTTAAAATTGTTTCTTTTGGAGGCGACTGATTATTGTGGAGGATGGATAAAATCTATAAAAACAAGGGATTACGTTTTTGAACAAGGTCCTAGAACTATCCGGCCTAAGGGCATAACCGGCCTTAATACGTTAAATATGATGCAAGATTTAGGCCTTAGTGAGCACATCGCTGCTATCAAACCTGACCATCCCGCTGCGAGAAATAGAATGATATACGTAAACAACACTCTGCATTTATTGCCTTCTAGCTTAAAAGGTGTTTTTCAGAAAAATCAACCATTTTCCAAGCCACTTATATTTGCTGCCTTTAATGACTTAAAACAGCCTCATAAAGAAATGAAAGATGATTCTATTTATAATTTCGTTGAAAGAAGATTTGGTAGAGAAATTGCAGATTATGCCGTAGCACCAATGATATGTGGCATATGTGCTGGTGATGCAAAAGAGATTTCCGTAAAATTTCTAATGAAAAACTTATTTGAATATGAGCAACTTTATGGGGGAGTGCTCAAAGGTGTTATGAAATCATTTTTTAAAAGTAAGACTGATCAATCTATGGAATTAAGTGAATTAGCCAAAAAAGCACAAGAAGAAAAGTGGAGTGTTTACACTATAAAGGGTGGTCTTGAAACTTTTCCTACAGTTATGAAACAATATTTAAAAGAACATAATGTTGATTTACACCTAAACACAAAAGTCAATGAAATAGAATTTGTAGACTCTAGTATGGTGAAACTGAAAAAAGAGAATGGTGAAAATATATCGGCTACTCATGTTTACTCATCTGTTCCATCTCATGTTTTGGCCAAATTAGTTGTAAGACAACATCCAGAATTATCAAAACTCTTAAATGATATACCTTTTGTGACAGTTGGTATTGTAAATTTATATTTTGCTACACAAAAACCTCTTATTACTCCAGCATTTGGATTTTTAGTGCCACCCATTGAAAACTCACCGATATTGGGAGTTGTGTTCGATTCCTGTTGTATTCCTGATCAAAATGGCACAGTTTTAACAGTAATGTTAGGTGGGAAATGGTTTGAAGAGAAATTTGGTAGCAATGTTACTAAAGAAAGACTATTAGATATAGCTATTAAAGAAATAAAATCTATCCTAAAGATTGATGAGGAGGTATCAGCATATAATGTAAATATATTAAATAGATGTATTCCACAGTATGTCATAGGGCATTATGAACGAGTGGACAAAATAAGGGAATATATACAAAATCATAATTTACCTATATCTGTAGTCGGCAGCAGCTATGACGGTGTTGGTATAAATGATGTTATTTATTCTGCTAAGACTCAAGTTCAAGAAGACCTTGTTAAATAAAACTATTTTTTATTAAGGGTTGTCATTAATACTGGAAGCTTTATTATGTGTTATAATATAATTTGTTACATTTGTAAATAAATGGTTAATTAAAGTTATTGCTTTATAACTATTTATTTATGTTTATAATTACCCTGACTCACATTTTTTTTTGATTATGAATGAATTACATTAGACAGATTGCAATACAGCAGGGTAGGCAGTGAGAACTTAGTGTTAAGAGTCTTAAGACACTATTCTTCCCTTTCATTTTTAATCTGGTATATTATGTGTTCAGTGGTGGGACTCAACCCCATACTTGATAAAACATTACAGTGAAAATTTATAAATAATTTCGAGTGGTTTATTATCTACAATCATAGCTGAGTGGTTTATTATCTACAATCATAGCATTTACAGTCAGGCTATCCTCATCCCACAGTGATATCAATTATTTGGATAATATTTGAACTCCCAAATGTCACTAGCACTTTGTAGCTGCACCAATATAATATTGGTCAATCTTATAGTAGGTTATCCTGAAATTCTCAATAGCATATGCACATAAAGGTAAAGAAAATAAAAAAAAAATAGTTTAATAAATACTTTATTTCGCAGTTGCTATAAAAGCTGTGGTTACATTAAGTTTTTTAACAGAACAAAACATTAGCATTTGATTATAAAAGTAGTGTTTTTATTATTTTATTTAAAGTCTTTTATCAAGCCTTCTTTTATAATGTTTTAGTAAATTTATTTTAGTATTTGTGTATTATATTTATAAATTACTTACAACTACATATAAATATTTTTTTATATATATAAGAGAAAGAGTGCATGCCTTTACACAATGATATTGGTTTTAAGCATTTTGTAGAAATATAGCAAAATATATTTCATGATATCTTTCAACAAAAAAAAATGTAGTACATCTTTGAAGCTTAATTTAATAATGTATTACAAATTTTGAACATTTGTCATGCTTTTGTACAGTTAAGTTTTTTTGAGATCAAACAAAATAAAAATCCCTTTAAAAATTATGAAATATTTAAATTTAAACCTAAACAAATGCTGCCTGTAAAGAATACGTGAAATTTTTGTAAAGTTACATTCTTAAGTAGTTTATTAAGTAATGGGAAATAAGATATTTTTTAAATATTTTTACAATAATACTTATGTAGTGTAAAATATGTTAAATTATAATTTCGTTAAGACTTAAAATTAAAGTAACAAATAATGTTTTAATTTATTGACAAAAAGTATAAATAAGTAATCTTCAAAAAAATGTAAGTCAACATAAAGAACAAAACAGTGTAAAAATAGCAGTAATAGATATTGCTCTGTTACATAATCAGCGTAACATGGTAGTTCATAATAACTGAATATTGGGAAAATGTTGTTTTTGCTAGAAGTCTAAGTATCTGATTTATTCTCGTGTGAAATTATGATACTAGTGAATAAACTAGTACATACTAAAAACATCACCTAAGAACAGCAGGTTATTGGCATTTAAAATAATAATACATGTGAAATAACTAGATCCAATTTTAAATTTCAATTTTCGTTTAAGTTATTTTAAGCATTTTTAAAGTGTTATTTCACATCAAGAAAAATACTTAAAAACGAAAAAAAATTGAACGAGATTTGAACCAGCATCTCTTGGATGGTTTCCATCAGACATGGGAAATTTCTATATGTTTTAATAAAAAAAAGAAAGTATAATTCCTTCAAGTTATTCACATATTTTCCCCAGTTCCAGCAGCACAGTGGTGTAGAGCGTGTAGTCGCGGCGCTGCGGGGCGGTGGCGGAGGGCGCCACCGTGTTCCTGAACGAGTACTGCAGCGAGAGGGCGACCCGCGCGGCCTCCCCTACTACAGCGTTTTGATCCGTCTGCACTTTCAGTCGGAGTGCTAACTTGTTGGATTTCCTCCAGAGGATTACGCTGAAATTATTTAAAAAATGCTTATTTTATTTAATTATTAAGTTTAATTGGGAACCTTGATGATATATTTTGTTCTTTGTTTTCAGCTTCAGTCTGTATTCCGCATATAGCATGGTAAACAGAGAAGGAAAGTGTTAAGACACTCCATTCCCCACTTTGTCTATGAGATGGATAAAACAAAAAACTAATTTCAATATAATATTTTCCCAGGGTGGGGATCAAATCCACAATCTAAATGTGAACACACTCAGGCGCTGTCCCATTGCGCCACGATGGCGTCAACTTATGACATACTTATAATATGTATATAGATTCAAATATCACTATTAGATTCAAATATAAACATGTATATAGATAAAAATATCACTGAAAAAAAAAACCCAAAAAGAAGTCAAGTCAAATAAAAATCTATACTAACTCGCTACTATCCTGCTGCGGGTCGTCGTCGTACTCGGCCGCGTCGTCGCGCTGCGCCAGCGTCAGCGCGAGGTCGGGCGCGCACAGCGCCGTGTTGGACGGCAACAGAGGCTTGCGCTGCAGCGCTTTGGTCCAGGACATGTCCTGTGGACCACGATAAAAAAATAGAAAGAAAACTAAATTAATAAGATATTTGACTGAAAACTATTTTTAGAAAATCTATAATTTTTTTAACGTATTAAGACCCGAACACTAGGGCGGAAAAATGAAAATAATTAATTCCTCAAGATCGATCCAACCATCGCGTTTTCTATCTGATAAATTCAATAAAATCTAACTGGGCTATAATGGCGTCAAATACTAAATAAACGCTAGCTAACATTGTAATAGAAAAATAACTAACCTTCTTCAAATGAAGAGTATTCTCCAAAGACTTCTCTATGGCCAGACCTTCTTCTTCACTTTGCTGTTCTGCTAGATCCTGAGGTTTTAACAACCTCATTTACATTTCATGCGCAATGGAATTTGTCAGCTTTAACTAACATATATATTAGCAGAAAAGGACTAACCTTCTCCAAATTAAGAGACTTCTCCAAAGACTTCTCGATGGCCTGAGCCTCTTCTTCAGTTTGAGGCTGTTCTGGTAGATCTTCAGGCTTTAATAGCTTCACTTGTATTTCGTGTACTGTGGGATTTGTTAGCTTCAACAGGAGGGCTGAAGTAACGCCAGGTTTTAGTGTCTCATATGATATTATTTTTACTTCTGGTACATGGTAGCTAAAAAAAAGATTAATATTTGTAATGTCAATGCGTCACGTTTAGTTTCTTAAGGATATTTTCTATTTTTGCCCTTTTATTCAATGTTTTATTTCATTAAAGATATATACATATAAAGGACTAGAACTTATATACAAAATACTAGAAGAAATTGGTATCCTAAATTAGAAAAGGAAAAACTTTTAAGAGAGTACAATGTACATCTTCGTCTGTTAAAATATTTAAATTTTTGAATTTTGTTTTAAGTAACTCCTAACTTGAGGCCAGTCGTGGCGCAGCGGCACGAGGTGTGACTGTAAAACCGACTGGTTGTGGGTTCAATCCCCACTCGAGGAGATGAAATATTTACTTAAATTTATATTTCCATTTCTTCGCTCTGGTGTCGAGGTTAAGCGCGGCGTTGAGTTCTGCCACTCAACACGCAATGCCTCCAGAATTCGGCAGAAAGTGGGGAACGGAGTGTGTTAACACTAAGTTCCCTCTGCCTGCCCTGCTGTGTGCGGGATGCAGCGTGAAGCTGATTTAATTTTAATTTAACTCCTAACTTAAATTTTGATAAAGACTTTTTGTTTGACGTTTGTTGTGTCTGAAAAGAGTGAAATATTATTTGAGATCAACTTGAGCTAAGAACAGTTAAAACATATTTTTTTAACATTTTTAAAGTGTTATTCCACACTTAGGAAAGAAAAATACTTATTTAGAAAACGTATAAAAATTTGAACGCAGCGGGACTCGAACCCGCGCCTCCTGGAAACCGACCAGGCGCTCTGACCACTAAGCCATGCGTTCTCGCCAAGCTGCGTCGAAATTTTTATACGCTTGTTACAACTTATTTATGTTGTTAGTATCTCTGTAGGGAGATTTTTACAAATTTCCGCTACCCAAAGATAATTACTAAGAATTATCGTTTGGCAAGAGAGAATACTATTTTTTAAATATTTTTTTAACATTTTTAAAGTGTTATTCCTGTTCGAGTCCCGCTGCGTTCAAATTTTTATACGTTTTCTAAATAAGTAGTTAAAACATAAATCCTCCTCCAAAAATTTTTGTGCATAGAATCTAAATTATAAAGCAAGTTCACTTATGATGATATCATCTATGATCTATTTCGCTAAGAATTGTCTAATTTTATTTTAAGTTTTCATTTCTTCGCTGTGGCACCAAGCCAAAAACTCGGCGATGTATCCGCCAATCAACCCACAACGCCTTGAAAAATTCGGCGGAAAGTGAGGAATAGAATGTCTTAACACTAGTCTCCCTCTGGCCGGCCTGCTGTGTGCGGGATACAGTGTGAAGCTATTTTTTTTCAGCATTCCCAGTTTCCGCCGTATGCGTGAAGATATTGCGTGTCAAACGCTGTGGTTTGTCTCGTTATCTCAAAGGATATATTGATTGCATATTACTGTGTACATTACTTACGATTGTTTATATAAACAATAACGAATTTTAAAGAAATTTTTAGATCATAATATTATTGTTTTTAATCCTCCCCAGTAACAACAATGTAACGTAGGAAACGATAATTGATGAGGTAAAGATAGCAAAACAGTACTGCTGTCAGGCCTACAGTTTATTTGAGTGTAACACATGTAACAGTTATTGTATTCTCACTATGCAAGCAATTCAATCTTGAACTTGACAGATCCAGGGTTGTACTCCGGCTTGGTGAGGTTGTGGTCGCAGGCGCGGCACCGCTGGCTGCGTTTAACGCTGAGCGGACGAGCCACAGGGTGCAGGCGGGACACCGAGCGGGGTTGACGGGACGGTGACGCCAGGCGCTGGGCCATTGTTGTTACTGGGGGGAATTAGAAAAGAAGTATGTTGCTCTTTTTGTATAAAAAAAAATTTTTTTGATAGAAGTCTGCAATATCCTTGGGATAAAAAAAAATGTTATCAGTGACTTATATGTATATAATAACTATCATTTATGAAATTGAAAATTTTGTAAACTTGTTTCTTAGTAATTTCTAAAGATTATGTCAATAATAAATAATTATTTTATAATTAGTATAACTCACTCTGTTTTAAATTAACCTCTTGCAAATGATAATCTTCAGGTAGTTCCTCAACTTCCTCACTTGCCTGGCTCGGCACAAAGTTGGCTATAGCTGATGAAGAACTCTCACTTGATGGTAGACCAGCGATGTTACGTGCCATGGCACCAGTTAGACCTGTTTTGTCCTGGAAAATTAGATAATGTATATTTTGTGGAAAGGCCCATGGAATAGAAATTATTCTAAAAGTTGTTGTTTTCAGGAACATATTTCATGCATTCGCTGACAGGGTGGAGATTACATAGACACTGAATGCAGTTGCTTTGGTCATTGTATCCATTCGGCCCTGTCCAAAGCTTGCACAAAAGTAATCCTATTTATTAGTATTTTTTTTTCAGAATTGATACTGCTATTGACTTGAAAAGGTCTTTACAGCGTCACAGGGTTAGGGAGGGTGAGAGTATTTTGTCTCTGAAGTTAAGAAAGCACATTTAATTATAACTAAATTTCATCAAATACAAATTAATACCTTATCAATTAGTATGTCAAGCTTTAGACAACAAAGGGTTCTAGGAATAGAAAAGCAAAAGCAGCCTCATATTCTTCTCTGCATAGCAGTATAGCCAGATTGAATCTAGGTTTAAGAACCTATTGTCATCATACCAACCAATTCTCAAGACATTGCATGTGGAGTACCAGTATTCAAAACTCTGTTTCATTTAGCAGAGTAAAAAAAGTAAATAATTTAAATATAGAGGCCAGTCACAGCGCACAGGCACAAGTGTGACAGGTACAATAGGCTGTGGGTTCGAAATCCACCTGAGGATTTTTTTTTAATATTTAAATTTATTTGCTCTGGTGTTGAGGTAAAGCTCAACATTGACTTCCATTACTCAACATTATATGCCTCTAGAATTCGGCGAAGAGGGTGAAGCTAAGTGTCTCAATGCTAGACTCTGCCTACTCTGTGACATGTAAGATACAGCAGGAAGCTGAAAAAAAAAATTAAATATATCAATTTCTACAACTATTGCATTTCTGGATCAAGGATCTATAACACTTATAACAAATACATAATACATAACTTACAGTAAGTGTAATGTATTTCCCTCTAAATATAATCTTCTTCCTTTCTCTGTCTAGTTTCTCTTGTTTCTCTTGTTGGGCTATAGCTTTGTAGTATTCCAATAATTGATTGAATCGAGTTGTAAATGGATTAGTACTTTCAGGCCAACCTCCAGACGCTGTTTATTTAGATTGTAACATTTAATTTATATTTTTTTTAATATTTAGCAGGTTGTCATGTCACTGATACTCACCATTTAGGGCATTGTATTTTAAGTGACAACTCTATGCTGCATTTTGTCTTACAAAAGTAAGGAAATGAAAATAGTTCATTCCCTCTAATAGGGATTGAACCTATAACCATTATAATTACGGTCAAGGACTATTTTACTGGTCCATAATATTATATATTTAAATAGATATAATTCTTTAGCACTATCAATTTGTTAATCTTACCAACAGGCTGATCAGGGATACCAACATCTCTGGAAGTCCAGCGACAGTTAAAACATGATAAATAATACATTTTCTTAGGCTGCTTATTTTCAACCTTTGCATCCCCCCCAGCGGGATCTTGCCGTGGCTGTGCTAATGTAGCTCTAGTGGATAATGTATGGAAACAGCTTGGACAATCAAAGCAACTGCTGCAACGATTTTTCTTTAACCTAGCTTCAGATGATGGCATGTTTTCGAGACAATTTGCACAATAGTGTGAATCGACCTGAAATATATTATTATATTCTGTAGGTTTTATTTTAATAATAGTTTTTTTAAATATGAAAAATGGGACATGACGATATAATTTCACAGAAATTATAACTACTTCAAATAAATTATAGATTTTTAAATATTATTGATATTTTTAATGAGAACACTTCTAGAAATATTAATTTACCTTACTTAAATAAAACTTACTTCATGGCAAATGCAGAAGCCGCAACGGATTTTTAAGCAATGTCGACAGAAGTACAAATTCGTAATAGGTTTTAGTTGTCCGCACGAACAGACATATTTTACGTAGTCTGGTTGTGTTAAATAAGCCATTATTATAACACTTTTTAAAGAAATTGGATTTAAATTGAGATTCCAAACCCTGATCTGTTGACTCACATAAAGAAAGTGACACTGTCATTATCTAAGTCAACTGGTAAATGTCAATGTTTTTGTCATTGAAGAGCAGATAAAATATACTTTTTCAAGTTCTTTTTTTTCATTTTGGTTTAATTTAATTATACTTTTACATGCATGGTAGTTAATAATTGTATTTAATTGTAATTGTATATATTGGAATTAATTCATTGCTCCTAGTTCCTATTTTTAGCGTATCGTATTCTAAAAAAAGCCATAACGGCCGCCTGTTGATCCGTCCGTCTGTTACAATCTGTGGCTTTCAGTGTGAAATAAATAAATTAAATATTACTAGAAAAAATATAATAGAAAAAATTTTGCGTATTAAATGCTTATAAGCTTTTTCTTTAAGAGCTCAAACAAAAAATAGATTAAGAAAAAAATTTAGTTTCGTATACATTTATGTAATTGTATGTTCCTTGTATATTTAATTATAAATTTACAAGGAACATACATAAATCTATACGAAACTAAATATTTTTTAAATTTATATTATATTATATTATTTTAATTATATTTCTTGTAGCTTCACTATATCCTGCACATAGGAGAGTAGGCAGAAGGAAAGTGGGAACCTAATGTTAATATACTTCGTTCCCATTAAGACATATTCGTTCTTTACTTTCCATCGAATTTTGGATGTACCTATTGCGTGTTCAGTGGCGAAACTCAACGCCGCGCTTTTGTCTTTCTTTGCTCAGGAAACGTGCGCGTTATCAGCGCAATAAAATAAAAATATTTAATTTATTCGAGTAGAAACACAACTTGTCGCGTACGTTTGTGCCCCTGTGTTACGACTAGCCTCAAATATCCAATAATTATTGTAACCAATTACAGACATACATTACATACATTAGAACATATTATTATTTTTTGTTCTTTGTTTTATTTTTGAGGCTGGTCGTGGCGCAGCGGCACGAGGTGTGACTGCAAAACCGACTGGTTGTGGGTTCGATCCCCACTCGAAGAGATGAAATATTTACTTAAATTTATATTTCCATTTCTTCGCTCTGGTGTCGAGGTTAAGCGCGGCGTTGAGTTCTGCCACTCAACACGCAATGCCTCCAGAATTCGGCAGAAAGTGGGGAACGGAGTGTCTTAACACTAGGTTCCCTCTGCCTACCCTGCTGTGTGCGGGATACAGCGTGAAGCTAATTTATTTATTTATTTTTTCTTTTTCCAGTATCACGCTGCATTCAGCATGTAGCAGGGTACCCAGGGTGAACCTATTTGTAAGACACTTCGCTCCCCGCTTTCCGACGATTTCTGAAGGCAATGTTGTATTTTTTTTTTGTATTAAGTGGCGAACTTAACGACGCGCTTTGCCTCGACATCAGATCGAAGTAATGACAATATGAAATATTTCATTTCCTCGAGTGGGAATCAAACTCACAACCTGTCGCGTTTACAGTCACTTTTTCATTACATACAAAATATTGTTAATTTCAATAATTTATAAAGCTTGTTCACGCGATAATGTTTTGAAATAGATGAAACCTACATTGCGTAGTTAAAAAAACAACTGTTGATCATAATTTAACATGTCTTTAAATTTAATTAAATGTTAATGAATTTACCTCTTTACTATTTATATAACTGAAAGGTTGATCCTGCAGAGAAAGTTTTGTATGTAAAGCAATATTTTTGGTCATATTTTTAAAACCAGGCCTTGGTTGCGTAACAGATTTGCGCCATGATTCCTATAAAATATAATATTTATTACACAGTGTATTCTTTTCCATGCAATACAAATTATATTTTTGTTATTTTTATATTCATTTATTTACTTAAAATATCATTATAATACTAAGAAGTTACAAATTGATAAGCTAACAAATACTTAATAGTGGAATAGTGTTGAGAAAATCAAAATTGAGTTATTCTGTGTAATCAGTGGTCTGTGGAGCGGTGGGTTCACCTATACGTAGTAAGCTTTTTTAGAAATGTATAAAAATTTTAACATAACGGGACTCGAACCCGCGCCTCTTGCAAACTGTCCAATTTGGAATCTTGAACGGTTTCGAAGAGGCGCGGTTTCAATAAAAGTAAAGGATTTTTTTAATTAATAATAAATGATGAGATTATATATAAATTATACTGACTAAAGCAGTCATGTACTAGCATAAAAATTCCAAAATATCTGTTTGTGTAGTCTATCTTATTAGGCAAACCCTTTAAGGTGTGCACTATTTATCTATATATGTGCGTGATTCCCTAAAACAATGGCTGGGGATATCCGAGTCTTCCCTACCTAATAATTATTCTTACATATATATTATATTTTGATTTTTTTAAATTCTTTTGTAGTACAAAGTATTAAGTAATAAAAGTAGGTTGCTCTATTAAAATTAAACGCACGTCACTTAATACTATCGTAACGACCATGTAAGATGTATCTGAAATTCTGTTTTCTTATTAGTCGTCTCAGCACGTGTGACCCAGTGTTGTCAAACTTTAACAAAATTAACGCCTCGATTCATTACACGATTTGCAAAACCTTGTGATGGGAATTATAATTTTTTAAATCTGTAATAGCAATTATTGCCATGTCGTATAATTTACCCTATTTTAAGGGACTTTATTGAAAAAATTGATTTATTTTTTTTATATTACTCAAAAATGTACATAAATACATATTGTGTATTTTAGCGTATTTTAAGTAACTTTAACAGAGACATTTAAGACTGATGAGGAATAACGAATAAGATCTTCGTTTATTCATAACGCCACTATATCCAGAGTTGCATTTTATTAAAATATTACATATGGTAGATATTGTTGTCAATAAATACTCGTATTAGGAAGATAGTATGTGATTCCTCGACTATTGGATGTACTACTATAAATATATTTCCCATAATAAACATTTAATTCGCCTATTTTCAAAATTAATTCAAAGTTTGTAACTAGTCTTCCCGCATATATTGACATACATTTAAAGAGCTAAAAATTGAAAAAGTACAGTGCACTTTTAGTATAAAGTTTTTTAGTATAAAAAGTAATAATTTTCGGGTAGCAACACTAAGTTCTTTTTAAGGTATGCCAACAGGAACGGCGGACGGTCGGACAGGCTGAATGGCTTTCTAATGGCGTAATGTATTGCGAAACGAGGGATCCAATTATGTCACCAGTATTAATTACTCGCGTTTTTTTTAATCCCGTATGAGTTCTAGATCGGTAATGATAGTTTTATGTTAGACTACAACCTTCCAAAGTTACAATGTAAGCATTACAGTACACAGAGATTGTATTGGCTTATTTAAAAGTATAATTATAAAATATATTTTACTTAACTTGTCCCTATTATGAGCCAAAAGTAGAGAACGGAGTGATTCATCATTATCATCGTCATTTTTCGTCCATTGCACACAGCTGGGTATAGTTTTATGATGAAGTAATTGAGGCCGCTGCACCGGCGGTACAGCGTCTGACCGTAAATGCGATGGTTGCGGATTCTATTCGAATTCGCGGGGCTGAATTATATTCATTTACTTAAATATTGGGCAATGTATGGGCAACGGATTGTCTTATTACTAGGTTCCCCCTGCGTATCCTGAAATCTGTAGACGCATTCACAGAAATATTACGAATAGAGAAATATGAATAAAAAAACAATAATTCTATTTCAACATCGTATTATGTTCTAAATAACATTTACAAAAATTAAAAAGTATTAATGAATATAAAATTCCATCTTAGGAAGGTCAAGGTATAAAAATAATAAAAAAAATCTATTGTGACAATCTCGAAGAATACACTGTGAGTAAGTCGTACTGTATATTAATATATGAATATATTTGAAGAGCTATTTGCCATGCTAAATACTTTTTAATCGGTTTAATTTATACATATAACTTTAATCTAGAAGTTTAATCCAGAATGCGGCGAAAAGTAAAGTGTGGAGTGTCTCAACACTAAGCCCCTTTGCCCACTTGGCTACAAATAAATGCTGGATACAAAAAAAATGTGTGAAAAAAAATGTTATTATTTTATAAGCATCAAATGTTTTTTTGTTCTGTGACGAACCTTTTTAAATATTTCATTTGTCCAAATATTTAAATAAATGCCACGACTCATGTATATAACTTTCACATTCTCATAATAATGTACACTTTACATAATACATGGTTTGCGCGCAGAATTAATTTTCTATGCTACTTATTATTGATTCTTTTTAAATTCTCGACGTCAACAACGGATGCTCCCGCGACTAATTTGTTTAATTGGATTCAAATGTCGATTGGAAACCACTTTACACGATATAATATTAAATGCTGTTGAGTTTAACAATTTATAAAATGATGTATATTTTTTTTATGTCCTTTATTCTTATTATTTATTTAAACTTATAAATTACTCAATAATTTACCTTAAATTTAGAACCAATTGTGATAAGCCTGTCGTAGAACTTATTGAAATGTAGCAAATCGTTTTAAAATTCAATGTCGAAATTAAATAATGTTTCAGTAATAAGATCTTTATTTTCGTGATTATATTCAGTAATTATACATTTTGGAAATCCGACCGCGTTGAAGTAGTCTTTTGTCACGGGTAGACTGAGGTGGCATCCAGCTGTCAGTTGACATAATTATTATAACAAACTGCCGCTAACGCTTTTTTAATTACCTCGCATACAGCCCTTGATTCTTGCTGAATGAACTGACTGTATTCTGCTCTCTGGTGTGTTTGTTTGTGTTTTGTTTGTGTTTTTGAGCGTTTATCGACAAAGCTATAAGCTATATGTAATAACTAGCGCCCCACTCGCGGCTTCGCTCGCATACAACCTATAATACTTTTATTTTGCTGCATTTGCCAACAGATTAATACATTCAATCATGAACACTACGTCGCTGATAGGACGTCATCGCCCGCCGCGGGACTCGAGCCTAGGCTTGCGGCCGTAACTATAGCACTTCTGAAGAATGCAGCTTTCATACAAAACAAAAAGAAAGTAAATCAGACCAGTAGATCCAGAGATCTTCGCGCACAAAGAAACTAAAAAACAAACAAACTCTTCCTCTTTATTATATTAGTATAGATTACGTTAATTCTTTCGAAGTTACCTATTGTACCTGTGGTTATATTTAATTCAGATGCAAGTGTAGTACACAATTCTTAGAAGACCAAGAGAACGGAGCCGCAAATCAAACCTAGTCTCTAATAAATTGTAACACATATAATATCTTGAGGCCAGTCGTGGCGCAGTGGCACAAAGTGTCACTGTAAAACCGATTGGTTGTGGGTTCGATCCCCACTCGAAGAGATGAAATATTTACTTAAATTTATATTTCGATTTCTTCGCTCTGGTGTCGAGGCAAAGCGCGGCGTTGAGTTCTGGCACTCAACACGCAATGCCTCCAGAATTCGGCAGAAAGTTTGAAACGGAGTGTCTTAACACTAGGTTCCCTCTGCCTACCCTGCTGTATGCGGGATACCTCGTGAAGCTAATTTAATATTTTTATATAATATAATATCTTAATAAAAACTGGTCTATACAGTTGAATCATATGTAAAAAAATCGCATTAATAACGTAAATCAAGGTACACAAGGGATCGGCCATTAAAACAATTCCAAATATGTAAAACGGATATAGTCAAGTATATACACACATACCTACATACATATATTACGTATTAATTTCTAAAACGAACATAACTTGATAAACTTAACCTCGTTAATAAGCATTATGTCATGATATCACTTAAATATTTCAACAAAATGTTGATTGGCGAGTCTTTTATTTAATTATTAATCCGGAAGGAATGCTTTACTGAAATTCATATAATGTGAGGTAGAGAATAGGACTAACTAGGGCTCATTAATGAATCCAAACGAGTAAATATTTTCTTAAGAATTATTTATATCTTTTTTTATACCTTCACATTGCATCCTGCATATAACTCGGCTCGGCGCTGTGCTGTCTTGTAAGGAAATAAAAATGAAATTAACTCTGTGGTGAAAATTGAACCTACAGACATCTCGCTTATAGTCAGACATTGTGCCGATGCGCTATTAGGGCCTTTAAGATGTGTGATAAGTACTAAATTATACTAATAACTACTAAATTATTCTAGTAAGTATTAAGTTGTACTAATATATTTTAGTTACACTATTATCTACTAAATAACATCACTAAGTGTTTTCGCTTAGCACGAAACCTCAGATAGTGGTCAAAAAGAGGAGAACGGTGAGCGAGTGACCTGTCTTCATCATCATCATCATCATATTTCGCAAAATTAGAAAGATACGCAATGATTCAAGTATGCATTACATAATTTTGTACACGCTTTCTTTTAATGAGTTCTTTATTAGATCCATAGGAGAGAACAATGCTCGATTAATCCATATTATTAATATATAATTGTATGGAATTGTCTTTTGTTTTTGCCGACAGAAAAAGTTCACTGGAAATACCAACTAATTAAAATTAAACTATTTTAGGTAATTACTGATTGTGGTATGATTTATACAAAGCTAATATTTTTTTAGTTTCACAGCGTATCCCGCATATAGCAGGATACGCTAGAGGGAACGAACTAAGGTACTCCGCTGTCCGCGGGCAATGAACGCTTGAAGTCATATTTTGCTAGGTTAATAGTTGCTTTGGCTGGCACATTGCTATAAAATATACGTCGCGCAGACTTTTTTAATACTTTTTTTTAATTACTTTTATCTAATTTTTAATCCAATAACCATGACATATTTGCAATCTTGAGAAGAAAACACATCGATTTGTATAGGTTTAATTGATATGAAATTTTATTTTTGGCTAGAACAGACGGTTTTTGTTTTTTTTATTTTGATAAATATCCCGAAACAACTGGATTGCACTTAGGATATTATGAAATCTACTTGAACTTTATTTGAACGTTAGCTTCAATAAATACTAAAAATAGACTTTTTTCTATTTTCTGCGTTCAATTTTTATCGCGTATTTTATCATGTTATATGTAATTGAATAAATTAAACTTATACAAATCGACGTGTTTTTCTTCTCGAGATTGGAAATATGTCATGGTTATGGGGTTAAAAATTATTAGTGTTATGTAAAAATTATTAAAGTGATAAAAAAAAATATAAAAATAAAAAATAAAGAAAAGACATCATTTTTTCAATTTTATCGATGTTTCATCACTTACAGATAATTTAGGGTTCTCTGATTTGGAAATATGGTTGGAAAGATTGGTGCAAAATTTCATCAAGATTATAATAAAAAATAAAATAATAAAATCTGATGATGGGCACTCCTTAAAAGATACATTTTCCACGCGACGTATGTTTTGTAGCAAATACAAATATATTTATTATTTTTAACATTTTTAAAGCGTTATTCCACACTTAGGAAAGAAAAATACTTATTTAGAAAACGTATAAAAATTTGAACGTAGCGGGACTCGAACCCGTGCCTCCTGGAAACCGACCAGGATTTTCCTATTTCGTAAAATTCAATAAATATATGTTGGCAACACCGCGTGGCACTGTGGTCTCAAGCGTGTTTTATCTGTGGATGGGCGCCCGCGAAAATATAATGTCTTTGATGTCACTTGAGGAAGGATGGGTTGTTTTGCCAACGAAGCGGTAACATTGTGATCTTTGATTGTGATAGCTAAAAGTGGTAATTAATAATTATATTGGTGTAAAGTAATGAGTGCGGCAGTTTTATTTTACATCAGAAGTGTGTTGCAACTTACGCCATGGGAAGAAAACGGTCTAAACGCAGTCGAGCTCGTTCTACTTCAAGTTCTTCGAGTGCTAGAACACCATCACCACCAAGGAAACGCAATAAGGTATCTCGTAAAGATACCGAGGCTGTGAGTACTCTAAACAATATAATACCGGACTTTGACCCGTTAGAAGACAACATAAATGCATGGTTAAACATTATAAAATCTTACGCGCAAACCTTTGCATGGTCAGATGAGACAACGCGTTTTCAAGCCCTAAATAAGCTAAAAGGCCCGGCTAAAGTTTGGTACGATTCATTATTACGTACAGATGTCCAGTGGCCCCTATGGCAATGGAAGGATTGGAAACCTAAATTACTAGCAACTTTTCAAATACAGAGGAACATGTTCGAACTTTTAAAAGACATCGTTGAGAGAAAGCCTGTAGACAATCAATCGCTGTACGAATTTTATTTTGAACAAAAATGTAAAATTGATCGTTTGTGTTTAAACTTTTCAGAGCAAGACATTGTCTCTATTATAGTAGGTAACATCAGTGATTATTCTACCTTAGAATCTGGTAATTTCAAAACATGTGATGAGTTAGCTAGCTATTTACATGGACGATTTTATAAAAAAAATATTAAGCAAATAAATAATTCACGTGACGGGCAAACTAAAACTATTAGTAATCAAAAATTAATATCAGTTGATAGAAGTTTACAAGTACATTCAAATGTGTCAAATCATCCTAGCTCTTCATGTGTTAGTTCGGATAGTAATAATAATAATAATAATTACAATCAAACCCAAAATCGAAAAATTATCAAGTGTTACATTTGTGGGGGTAATCACAAAAAAATGCATTGTGAGGCAAATAAGTGTGATTTTTGTGGAAAAAGGGGGCACATAGAATCTGTATGTTATCAAAAAAAGAATTTAGTTAAATCTGCTGTTAAACCGGAGCAGCACGAAACAAAATTCATTTCTTCAGATTCAAAACAAAAGTTCATTAAAAAGGTTCTTATTTTTGACACCTGTCACGAGGCTTTCATAGATACTGGAAGTAGTTGCTCACTTATTGCTGAGTCATTAGTAAATAAACTTTCATTGAAATTTACTGAATTACCTTCTCCTGTAATATTACAAGGTTTTTCTAAACAAAATTATAAAAAAGTAACCAAAAAAGTTTTAGTTGATATTTCTTTTGATTCAATTGCGTTACATGATGTTGATTTTTATGTAATTGATGACTTGGTTGGTTGTGATTTATTAATTGGAAGAAACATAACAGAGCGTTCTGATTTAGTATATTCTAGAGTAGGTGATCTTTTGCAATTTCAATATGCGAGTGATTTAAAGGAGATTTGTAATCATGTTGTTACATCTGAAATAAATGCAAATTCACATCTCACTGAATTAATTACTCTACTTAGTCACTATAATACTTGTATAGCCAATAACATAAAAGAGCTAGGTAAAGTTACTAATCATGAGATGGAAATAAAATTATCTAGCTCACAGCCAATTCAGTATAGACCTTATAGAACCTCCCATTCAGATAGGCAAATTATTAGAGAAATGGTTAGTGAATTACTTGAAAATAATATTATACGTGACAGTAATTCACCGTATGCAAGTCCAGTTCTTTTAGTTAGTAAAAAAAATGGGGAGAAACGGCTTTGTATAGACTATAGAGCATTGAATAAGATAACAATTAAAGACAAATATCCTATGCCCCGAATTGAGGATTTGGTGGATAGGCTACAAGGTTACAAAGTGTTCACTAGCTTAGATTTAAAAAGCGGATACTACCAGATTGGGGTGCATAAAGATTCAGTCGATAAAACTGCGTTTATAACCGAGGATGGACATTATGAATTCTTACGACTCCCATTTGGTCTGGCAAATGCACCGTCTTGTTTTCAACAGATGATGAATAAAACATTAGGTAATTTAAGGTTTGGAAATGTAATTGTATATCTAGATGACGTATATTTAGTTTCACAAACTGTAGAGGAAAATATAAAATTACTCGAAAACATTTTAAAAATATTTAAGCAAAATGGTTTAACATTAAATTTGAAAAAGTGCAATTTCTTTAAACATGAGATTGAATTCTTAGGATATAAAATTAAATCAGGGTGCGTTATGCCAAATGAAACCAAATTGGAAGCAGTAAAGAATTTCCCTATACCAAAAACAGTGCATCAACTTCGGCAATTTTTGGGTCTTATTAGCTATTTTCGGAAATTTATAAGAAATTGTGCTATTTTGTCAACTCCTCTTACAAAACTATTAAAGAAAAATTCTGTCTGGGAATGGGGTGAAGTACAAACTAAAGCTTTTTACGATTTAAGAGAAAAACTAACAACCGAAAGTGTTTTAGCTATTTTTGACCCAAATAAGGAAACTATTTTGTACACGGATGCTAGTAGAGAAGGGTTAGCTGGAATTTTAACACAAGTTGGAGACGAAGGTGAAAAGGTCGTACATTATTATAGTAGACAGACTACTGACGACGAAAAGAAATATCACTCTTTCGAACTGGAACTGTTGGCAATAGTTTGTTCACTACAAAAATTTCGTTTATACTTATTAGGTAGTCATTTCAAAATTATCACGGATTGTAGTGCTGTCAGATACGCTATAAACAAGAAAGATATTATTCCTCGAATAGCAAGGTGGGTATTGTCGACCCAGGAGTTTTCATTTGATATATTACATAGGGATGGTAGTCGAATGCAACACGTTGATGCTCTTAGTCGTAACCCTGTACCTTCTGGACAAAAATCAGAAACCGAAATTATCATGTCAATAACGGAAAGTGATTGGTTACTTGCAGTTCAGGTCCAAGATCCAAAATTAGTTAAAATCAGGGAAATTCTAGAATCAGGACAGGCCGAAATAAATAAGGAAATTTTTAACAATTACGAATTATTAGGTGGAAAAGTGTATCGCAGAACTAATTATGGCCGTCGTTGGGTTGTTCCAAAAAGCTGTATTTGGCAGATAATAAGAGGTAACCATGATGACGTAGGTCACTTCTCGTTAGATAAAACGGTTGAGCGTATTCATTCTTTATATTGGTTTCCACGCATGCGGAAAATAGTAAAAAAATATATTAAAAACTGTTTGAATTGTATATATCATAAAAATAAAGGTGGACCAAAAGAGGGAGAGCTTTATCCATTACCCAAATATGCGCAACCGTTTCACACGTTACATTTAGACCATCTTGGTCCTTTCGTGACTACTAAAAATAAAAACAAGTATATACTGGTTGTTGTAGACGCATTTACAAAATTCGTTTTTATATCCGCCGTTCGTAAGACCTGTACAGTAGGGGTAATTAAAGAATTAGAAAACATATCTAAAACATTCGGTAACGCTAGACGAATAATCACTGATGCAGCTTCGTGTTTTACTTCATCTAAATTTACTCAATATTGCGCGAATAGAAACATAAGATTACACATAGTGGCAACGGGTGTTCCTCGTGCTAATGGACAGGTTGAAAGGTTTAATAAGACTATTTTAGAATCTCTGAAAGCTATGGGCGCTGGTACTAACGACGACAAGTGGGACCAATGCATTAAGGCTTTACAACAAGGTTTAAATAGTACAATACATAAAACTACTGGAGCTGTTCCTTGTGAAGTCATGTTCGGTTATAGATTACGCATGGATAATGATAGTTTAGCTCCAGACTCTCACGATGAGGTACCGCTAGATGTAACCCAATTACGTGAAAAAGTTGATAGTAATATAAAGACCAGTGCTGAATATCAGAAAAGAAAATTTGATAACTGCCGCGTAAAAGCTAAACAGTATACCGAAGGAGACTTGGTATTGGTAAAAATACAAAGCCAGAGTAACGACGGACAAAGTAGAAAATTATTACCATCTTTTAGAGGTCCATTCCAAGTTAAGAAAGTTTTGGGTCATGACAGGTATGCGGTAGTGGATCTGAGAGGAAGTGAAAGAAGTTCTAGGAAATATAATGGCACGGCTGTGGCGGAAAATATGAAACCTTGGATTAATATTGGTAATTGGGACCTAGATCAAGAAAATCTCTAATTTTCATGATTATAACCGTGTTGGCAAAGAAGATCTTGTATTAATATATATATTTTTATATGAAACTGCAAAAGAGGAACAGAATCGATAATATTTGCCGATGATTATTAAATAAATTGATATTTCCCGTTAAAAAAAAAAAAAAAAAAAAGTGTAAGAATGTCATTTATGTATTGCTACTTTTAGTTTGACAAATTGCAATTCTTAATTTTGAAATTTAAGCGAGCCGTGATAAAATATACACTAAGAGTATAATCTGGAATATTGCTCAATAATTTTATAATATCATTTGAATATTGACATGTGGGCTCAAAGTTGATCTTGGTACTCTTAAGTGAGAAAAATACTCTTTAAGAGGGAGACGACTTTAACAACTTGTTACGCTTAAGTGAGTAAAATGCTCTTTAAGGTCAAGTTGTGTTGAGCTATGAGTCTGGGTTCCTAAGTGTGGCATAGTCCCTTTAGGGTTTCCTAAGTGTGGTATAGTCCCTTTAGGGTTTCCTAAGTGCGGCATATTCCTTTTAATTTGGGTCATGTTGTCGAGCTATTTCAGTGTAAAGAATGATAAAATGAGCAAAATTCCATTATGGGACTGTTTTATGATACAGTATAATTTAGGCGCACGACTAACTGCTGTTTATTGTTACAGTGATTTATCCCGACTCGTGGGGTGCCCGGGGCGGGCACCATGCAGCATGGCCGTGTTGGCAACACCGCGTGGCACTGTGGTCTCAAGCGTGTTTTATCTGTGGATGGGCGCCCGCGAAAATATAATGTCTTTGATGTCACTTGAGGAAGGATGGGTTGTTTTGCCAACGAAGCGGTAACATTGTGATCTTTGATTGTGATAGCTAAAAGTGGTAATTAATAATTATATTGGTGTAAAGTAATGAGTGCGGCAGTTTTATTTTACATATATTAATTGAATTTTACAAAATACGATAATTCTCGGGAAGAAACATTGTATGAATAGTTATTGTTATTTCATAATAAATAATCGTTGTAATAAATATATTTTTTTTAGCTTCCTACATGTTTCAGAGTATGCAGAGTGAATTTTTTATTAAGAGTTTAAGACACTATTCTCTGCTTTACACTTGAATTCGAAACACTGCGTGATGAGTGACGGAAATGAACTCCGCACTTTACTCGAGCAACTTTTAGCCACTGTTTAATTTAAGAAAAAGAAAAATAATGTATTAACAACAAAAAATGATTTCATATGAATTATTGGGTAATAAATAAATAAAAAAATATTGAACATAAAATATAACCTCCCTTTTTACGATATTGGTTGACAGTTTTGGATATTTTTTTAGATATTTTTTTTAATAAAAACATATACAATGATGAAATAAGCGTACAAATGTTTTGTGCATTATTTACACATGCAAGTGATATAAAGTCTCAGTAAAAATTTGTTCTACATGCATTTATTGGGTCAACATACATACGTTACATTGTCTCTGGCAAGTAAACTTCGATTATTATATTAATACCGTGTATATATATTTCGTTTAATTTGTAATTATATTTATTTTCCATATCTTGATTCATGTTTTAGTGGTGCAATATGACTCCGTGTTTTTGTATATGTATGTATATCGAGCAAAATGATTAATAAATTTAAGCGTTAAGCACCTACTTTAAATACTTACAATTATTTCATTATGAGGTCAGCCGTGGTTCGTGACGCAGAGGCATAAGGATTGTGGGTTCGATTTCTACTCCAGCAAATTATATCTTTAATATTTTCATTTCCTTGCTCCGGTAACGAGGCAAAGCGCGGCGTTGAGTTTCGCCGCTCAACACAGAATGCCTCCAGAATAATACGGCGGGATGTGGGGAACGGAAGAGTCTTAATGGGAACGGAGTGTCTTAAAAAAATGATGATACATGATGCGGGATGCAGCGTAAAGCTATTTATTATCGTAACGCAATCTCTCCCCGTCGCAGGGCTAGCAACAAGTTACTCTATTTTTTATTTTCCTTTATTCGTAAATATCTTGCGTGTTGGAACTATACATCAATCATTGCTGTTGGAACGAAATGAAAATTATATATAAACATTTATCTAATCGAGTCAGCCGCCAGTCGTGGCGCAGGGGCACAAAATGTGACTGGAAAATCGACTAGTTGTGAGTTCGATCCCCAGTCGAGATTAAATATTTATTTAAATTTCGAGGCAAAGCGCGGCGTTGAGTTCCGCCACTCTACACGCAATGCCTCCAGACTCGACGGAAAGTGGGGAACGGAGTGTCTTAACACTAGGTTCCCTCTGCCTACTCTGGTGTGTGCGGGATACAGCGTGAAGCTGATTTTAATTACCATTTTCAGTCAGGCATATAACAACTGTGCAACGATATCATAATTCATTTACATATGTTATTATGAATTATGATAAACATTAATAACATTTGCTATAAGTGTCTACTCTACGGTAAATCAATATATGAAATTTGGAAAGTCCACTTTGAAGGGTTGACATGATTAATTAGGTTGTACACATATATGTATACAGAGAAGTGGCAACGATACGATCGGTAGCGTTTAAATTATTACTGTTTTGCAATTTTTATATGTTTTTTTAATAATGTGTAATATGTGTCGTATGCGTAAATACGTAATGAATTGAGAGAATTTAACTAAATATAAATATATTATTATATATAAATATATTATTATATTAATAGTATATATTACATATACCTACCATACATAATTACCGTAGCGGATGGTGCTCCGTTGTCTCTGACTACCCCCTAGGGATATGCCGTGAAGCTAAGTTAAGTTATATTATACACATTTATTATTAATATATATATATTTACATCGTATCTCACACAATATCTTTTACTGAAAATAAAAAAGTAAAGTTGTTTAACATTGAAGACAGTACTTATAAATAATATAATATGTAATATGTGTCGTATGCGTAAATACGTAATGAATTGAGAGAATTTAACATTGTGACCTAGTTGAGATTTGGGGTGCGACATTATTGTATATTTAAAGCTGGTGGTTCCATTTACTCGAGATTCCTTTTTGATTTATAAAAAAAAAAGTTTTTTTCAGTTGGTTCGATAAAGTATGCCTTAGTCAACACATTATGTTAGAACCATTAGGCAGGAAATGAAGACCGGAGGAGGTTTCTGTAAGGTCTTCTTACTTCGCATAATGTGATGGGTGTAAGTAAAGAAAAAAAAATATTATAATGTTAGCTTACTCGTGTAAAAGAGGGTAGATTTAGGTGGAAAATAACTATAAAATCAGTGAAATTGTGTCAATCGGGGGCACTTGCTTGTAAGTGACGGCCCCTATTGGAAGGAAACTAGTGTGAAGTATTGTTATTAGGTGATATATTTCACTTATTGCCATGACATAGTATCTCTTTCAAAATAGTTTAGAATCATATAGACGATGTGTGTTTTTAACGTGTTTTTTTAAAAACGTTACCCACTTCCGATTTCTAACAATAAAATATATTATTATATTAATAGTATATATTACATATACCTACCTTACTTAATTACCGTAGCGGATGGTGCTCCGTTCTCTCTGACTACCCCGCTAGGGATATGCCAGGAAGCTAAGTTAAGTTATATTATACACATTTATTATGTAATATATATATTTACATCGTATCTGACACAATATCTTTTACTGAAAATAAAAAAGTAAAGTTGTTTAACATTGAAGACAGTACTTATAAGAAGATGTTTTAACAATGGGTACCCTATGTTAGATTTTTACATTAAAGCTGATTTTTACATTATATTAGATGTCTATTATGAAATGATACCTTTAAAAATGTATATCTAATATCTTAGTTACTGATTAAATATCATCTACAAGAAAAATATCTTTTATTCATCTTTTATTAATAAAACATTTAATGTCCATCCATATCTCAAGGCTTATACTAAAAAACAAAAAAAAATAAATATTAATAATAGATTAAGTTTCAATTGCTTCAGCAAATACAAACGTCAATTATGTATTTGAAACCGATATATTATCTAAATGATGTGTTGATTGATTAAACAGAGCCAGGTGGGGATATTCAAAGGTCGTGATAGTGCTATCTGTTGAGTAACGGAACGCGCGCGGCGCACTCGCGCATGCGCCAACATTACCCGCCAACGGCCGTCAATTCGTACTACACAGATAAAAATAAAAAAAAGATCAAAATTAATTTAATTTTAAAAAAATATATTCTAAAGTGTTAGAAATAACTTTCTCTAGATTCAGAAAAAATATTTATACAGCAAAAAAATATATATCATAAATTTGGAAAACGATAATAATTTCTTATTGTTAAAGTAAAGTATATTAAAAAAAATAAATATTAATATTTTGAAATTATTGGATATGTTTTAATTAAGTGGTAGTGTCGTGATGTGTTCATCATGTGGGTGGTGGGACTGCTGTTGTTGGTGAGCGAGGTCCTCGCGTACAATGTCAGCTTTGTAGCTTTTAATAATGTGGTAAGTTCTATTATAATATTATTCAATTAAAACTTTTTTTAGCAAACGACCTACTATTTAAAAATTAGGATATTTAAGACACTTTATAAATAAACGAAATGAAATAGCTTTATATTTATAATAATGTCAAATATAATGACTTAAATAACGTTACAAAAAATTGTTTTGTAATCATATAGTTTTTTGCCGATATATAAATGCTATTTTTTTATAAACTTCCTAAATTATAAAAAAAACAAAGGTTTTTTAAAAAACAACAATAACACGTGATCCCTTAAAAATACTAATTAAAACAACGCTAAATTACATATCTACAATTTATAATATTTAAGACCTACTTAATAATTTTTGAAATAATCATTAACTGAAAAAATTATATATATAAAATACCTACTTAATATCTGTTGCATACGAACACTATATTATATAAGCTCGCAAAAAAATTTTGACTTTTCTTAATAAATTAAAATATATTTTGTATCACCGATAATTCAAAACGAATGTAAGCCAATTCGATAATCATTATGTAAGTGAAATTAAAAAGTACCTACTGTAGGTACTCCGTTTTTGATCACGTTGAAACTTTTGCCGTAAAAGTTTAATAATGAACAAAATTAACTAATTATTATATTGGATTAATTTCTTATACCAAAAAGGAATGTTGCAATCGTAACCATTATTATTTTTTTCTTTAGCAGTATTGCACTGGTTGTGTATGTGGTAATAAAAATCTTAATATTATTAACATTTAAATATTTTATGTAAGGATATTTTTTGTGTATTTTTAATTAGGATGAAATTTTAGTACCTTACGTAACTCCATACCAATACTATATATACCATACCAGTACCATAGCCAAGTAATGACAAAAAGAAAGTATTTTTTTTATTATATATTTATTATTTTATGATAAATACTCACTCACTCCATTCCGTTTGTTTATTAATTCTACACGAATACTAATATAGGCCTATACGACAAATCATTTATTAAGTAATTTTAAGCACCGAATGAATCATATATTACGTGTTTTGTATTATTAGAGGGCGTTGTAGCGCAGCGGCTGTGCAATAGGGATGCCCGATGTTAAAAAAACATCGATGTTGATATCGATGTCAATATCGAAGCTAAATCATCGATGTTCGATAAAAACCGGAAGAAAATCATCGATGCTAGCCAACTTCGATATTTTTTTATTCTACTATAGGCGAGATACAGCGTGGAGCTAAAAAAAAATACTTCAATCAGATGCAAGTATCTAAGTAAATAAGTTTAACGAGTACAATCACACTACAATACGTAAGTGAAGTTTTACAAGAGTTACATTCATTATATTACAAATATTTAACTTGAACTAAGCTGTAAATTATGTATGGAAGTGCGACTAAACAGTCTTTTAAGAAAAAATCGGGTAGCCCCGGACGGGGGGTAATCGCAGACGTTTTAATCTTTAACAAATTAGACGCACTCCGTAGGTATATTATTATTGTCAATGTGTTCAATTTAGAGTAAAAAAATGTAGTTTAGTTGCGGCTTAAGTGCCGAGTGGGTAATCCGTGAGTGTATGTTGTGTTCCCGCCAAAAATTTTTCATCGCTCCTGTCAAAGTTAATCGCAGGTTATCAAATAGGTACATTAAGTAAGTGTTCCTATTTGTCTATTATTCAATTTAGTGTGAAATTTGATATATTTAAAGTTTATAACATAATAAATACTAGTAAAACAAACGGCTTAGTAATTCGATATTGTAGTAAAGCGGTTGTAGTATTAGCTTGACACCGACTTCAAAGTTATAAAATCTTTTTTATTTATTTTTGTTTAACAAAATCAAAGTACTTTTTACATTATGTAAAATTATTTTTACCCGAGCCTCCCCTAATAATAAACTTTAGTATAATAATAATTAAAAAGGGCAAGAGCTTAGCAACTTGAGAATGAGATACCTTTGTAATTTATACTAAAGACTAAACCTAAAACTTAAGATATTTGAAGGTGTCATGGCGCAGTGGCGTATGGCGAAATATTTTTCTTTTTTTTATCTAACAAGAAAAGAAAATAATTCAAAGTTAATATTATAATTAATAATTATATTTAGGATATTATCTAAGTACTTAAAGATATCTCTATATATAATACATATAAAGATTTACTTAATTCAAAGCGAAGTAAATAAAGTGTAAACTATGTATGCAATAATGTTTATTAACGATCCTGTAATAGGTATTCGATGTAATAAACATATTACAACGTTCTAATCCCTGCCCTTTCAAAACATAACTGCACGCTGTAACCCGCATATAGCGGGATAGGTCAGTAGGTAGGGGAGAGGGAACCTGTTAACCTAGTGTTAAGCCACTCCGATACCATTAAGACACTTCCGTTCTTCGCATTCTGCCGTATTCTGGAGGCATGTCGCATTGAGTGGCGGAACTCAACGCCGAGCATTACTAAGGCGAGCGACTGCTCGCTTTGGTAACGAGTCAAAGCTCTCGAGTGTCGTGAAACGTATTATATAAAACATGTTTAAGTATTTTTTTACACTCATACAATTGTAAGTGACCACTGGCACTGTAATAATTACTTACACTGTAATAATTAAATACAAGCAAAATTGCATCGTTGTTTTATAAAAAGTTTTTTTTTATCAGTCAAAATCAACATCCAATAAAATTAAATTGATAGGTACAGAAGCGTCATAATCTGATTTTATTTTTAAAGCTTCGTTCTCCACTTTTCGCTAAATTTTCAAGACATTGTTGGGACGCGGAACTCAACGCAGCACTTTGTTCTATTACCGTTTTGGTTTACTTCGTGTAAAAGAAAATAATTCGATTCCCAATTGGGAATCGAACCCACAACCGTTACGTTTGCAGCACACGTTGCGCTGCTACATGTAGTTTGATTAAATATAAATATTCACTATTCATATAAATGCAAATTCATGCAGATCTTATGCGTTAAAATAACACTTTATATCTAAAGTCAGCTCTCAGCTCAGCTCGCAGGTGCAGTTTCACAATGTTAATGTTGACCTTAATCTGTTTCGAGATCACCACAATTTGTCACTCCTTTTTGAATTTTGAAACAATTTCTTATATCTAATAATGATTTACACATCAGATGTTCTAGAACTTTCTTTTTTATACTTACATATAATATAGAATAGAAAAATATTTAAGAAAATGTTTAAAAATCTCAAAGTAAAGGACCTCAAACCCGCGCCTCTTCAGTTACTATCTTTTCAAATTTTATAATCAATTCTTCAATTTTATTATTTTAATACGCATTAATTAGTTAAATAGAGGTTAAACAAGTAAACTACCACAAATTTCTCTATAACATAATATCTAGATTTTAGCATGCAGTTACGTATGTATGTCTAGTGGACAGGATAGGACACAATGTGGACAGGCTTGGATTTCTTATAAAGCAAATTGATTTAAATATTATTTGTGATGGCGTCTTTGGACACTTGGCAAATTAATGTATAATTGACTTCACGCGAAAAGTATGAGCTTACTTGCTTGTGTTAAGTTAGTTTTGTGAGTGAGCGAATAATAGGTAAATGTTTAATAAGAAATTCTTGCATGTCTATGCGAGGCAGAAAGAACATAATGCCAAGATACTCCGTTTTCCCACTTTCCTTCCAATTCCTTTCCCCAATTGAGAATCGAACTCATAACCGTCGTGTTTATAGCAGGTGCATGTGTAGGCAGAAACAATATAATGTCAAGATACTCCGTTTTCCACTTTCCAATTCCTTTCCCCAATTGAGAATCGAACTCATAATCGTGTTTGTAGCCACACGCTAAAACACTGCACTAAAACAGTTTCATAAAATATATATATTTACCTACACTTAATGACTTTTAATTAAACTTAACTTTTGCGCAATTGACTGTTTAACTCATTCATAATTTAAACTGTGCAAAATCTATTATACTATCTCGTTAGTTTGAATCGTGAGAGATAAGTAAGTAAGTACGTATTGAATAAAGGAAATAGTGGGTGAGAGGTACAAATGGACTCGCCATTAGTTGTGTCTTGTGATGCTTCGGCCACGGTGCTTTGTAAAAGCTGTTTCAACACTATTTGATTTAAGTCATCCTGTTATTTCTATTGATAATGAGTTCATGTAAAGATATTAATTTAAAAAATCAGTTTCACGCTTAATCCTGTACACAGCAGGGTAGGCAGAGGGACTGTTAAGACACTCTGTTCTCTATTTTTGGGTCGAATTTTGGTTGCGAGCTTTATTAAAAATATTAATTAATGTTTAAAAAATTTCGCTTCGCGTTTGGTCCCGCATATACATAGTAGGTAGAGGTGTTACTAAACATCGCTCGTCGTTTGTGTATTTTTTTATAAATATGTTTTTTTTTATTTTTCCGCATCTCTTTCATTATTGGGCATGATATACTTTTCAACATAAGTACCTAATAGGTAGTTGGATATCCTTTCTTCGAATATTTGAAAAGATTTCAAAATTCATATAATACATTATTGATTAGTGATGAAACAAACTAAAAAATAAAACTTTTTTATGTAAATAACAAAAAAAGATGAATTGGTATTATAATAAAAAAAATACGAGAGAGAAGGACGATGAACTAATAATATTAATTGATTGCAACAATTTTTTGCAACACGTCGGATAAGCTAGTTCTCTAACTTTCATTGGCCCTGGTTGCAACTTTTAATGCCATTCTACACATGATTCCTATATCTTATTCAACTAAAAGCTCGGCGTCATCGGCGCGCGTGAATTTCATCACTCGAATTAAGCAAAAATCGGGGAACAAAGAAATTTAAATAGAGTAAAAAAAAAGAACAGCTTCACGCTGTATCCCGCACACAGCAGGCAGAGGGAACCTAGTGTTAAGACACTCCATTCCTCACTTTCTGCCGAATTCTGGAGGCATTGCGTGTTGAGTGGCAAAACTCAACGCCGCGCTCTTCCTCAACACCAGAGCGAAGAAATGGAAATATAAATTTAAATAAATATTTCATCTCTTCGAATGGGGATCGAACCCACAACCAGTCGGTTTTACAGTACACCACACCAATGCTCATCAGGCTTGATGCGGTCAAACGCGAGCCTTTTCAGCATAAAAAAACAGTTAAATGGGAAAATGCGTGAAACTACTTGTTTACCCTCTTAAATTCTAGAATTTTCGTTCGCTTTACCACAACACGTTGAGTGGCGGAACTTATGTAGATACTTTGTAAAGCCGATTCATCCACCATACAAGTCACTCGAGTTACAATATTAGCGATTACGGATTATCTTTCACAACTTTGGAACAGCCAGATCCCAACTTTCGTTAGCCTTGACGTTGCTTACCCAACGGCGCATCGGGTATGTAACAACCGTGCTGTACACTTATTTACCGAAAAAAAAACTAATGTTGAAAAATAAACATTATTACACATAAACATTTTGCAAACAGTTTGTGCGAATATCAAGTTAGCACATTTTGAGTAATCTTCCATTGTAAATCTCACGACGACTTAATATAAACTATCTGTTTCAAATGTTTTTTATAACATCTATTAGTTTCTTTTTATTTACTTTCCTTTTTCCGGCTTAGTATGACAAAGCATAGTGTTGGGTTTTACCACTGCACACGCAATATCCTTTAAGTTAAAATGCCCATTTGTCGTGTCGCCAGTTTTCGAGACCACTCCTCTTAAAGGCACGCTCAGCATCAGTATATTGGGATTTAATGCTTCAAGTTACTGCCAGTATCCCAATCATCTGAAAAGCAAGACCTAGCTGGCCATTTGATGGCATACAACGTAGCGCCGTTCGATTGGTTGGGGACCCAATGATCTATGAAAGGCTTGATACTTTAGCTTTGAGTGGAGACGTCTCCTTGCTATGCGCATTTATCATGGGAGTTTCCTGGTGGGAACTTTCTTTCACGTGCCACGCAATTGTGGAATGGCCCACCTGTGGCAGTGTTCCGAGGTCAGTACGACATAAGAACCTTTAAAATATCTGCCCATTTTCCGATTACCAATGGTAGCTCCTCTGGTATTCCACGGGATCTTGGGCGGCAATGATCACTCACCATCAGATAGCCATAAAATAAGCTCAGAAATTAATTTTCTGTACTTAAAAAGTCAGTCAATCAAAGTGCGCATCGGACTCGTCCTCTGAGGGGTCTGTGTAAATTTTATGATCATATGTCAACGGGAACAATAAACATTTATAACTTTTAAAAATCGGCAACCTTAGCTTAAATGTAATGTTTAGTATTTTTTTTTTCGAATTAAGAAATCTTTAAAAAATATATAAATGAGGAAAATCTATTTATTTTATTCCTTAAGTAGATTTGATATAGTTCCATATGACATAATAACTATATCTATATCTATATGTATATTTGATTTTCACTTACAAAATGATTTTGTAGGACAGACGGACGTATTCGTAGACACTTGAGGTCCCTATCGGGCTGTGTTCCGACAGTCGCACATTTTGCATAATAACTCACTTTCCCAATACAAACCTGTCAAACTCACTTTATATGGCGAACGGATTCATAATATATGTATATAGAGAGTTAATTGTTTTACTAATAACTTTCAATATTATATACATATGTGTGGTTAATTTCTATTTAAATAATTTATTTATTTTATTTAAAAATATAGTGAGGCCGTTGTGGTGCAGGGGTACAAGCGTGTGATTGTAAACGCAAAAGTAAGGCGGTTGATGGTTCGATCCACTCAGGGGAATTTATTATTATGTATTAATAGTTTCATTTCTTCGTTCTAGTACCAGCAGCTTTGAGTTTTACCACTCAACACTCAATGCCTCTAAAATTCGGCGGAAAGTGAGGAACGGGGTGCTCTATAGCTTATGCGGGATACAGTGTGAAGCTGAAATAAATGTAATTACAACGAAAAATATGTAAAAATTGTACACGATATTCATAAAAGAAGTGAATAGGGCCCGATTCCATAGATTTCGCTACTGTCATGTCAATTATTGATTATAAATATACACTTTTATAATGCTTCTGAGATCTTATTTGATCTTGGTAAAAGGATAAAATGACTTTAGTGCCCAATGTTCTAAATATTTTTTTAAGAATCTAAATATATTAAAGGAAGGTGAATGCAGATCTTTTTCGAAACCTAAAAAATATTGTTTTTTTTAGCTTCACGCTGTATTCCACACATTGCAAGGTAGGCAGGACCTGGGAACAGAAAAATAGTGTTATACATAGCGTTCCTATTAAGCCATTTCCGTTTCCCATTTGTCGCCAAATTTCTGAAGCATAACATGCGGAGTGACGGAACCCAATGGTCTTCGTCTTCGTACCAGAGCAAAGACATGTAAATATTATAATAAATATTTCATTTCCTCAATCTTTAAATTCCAATCAGACGCTGAACCGCTGTGCCACGAACGCCTCACACGCTAAAATTATATTTAATGATTTTAAATATGAAATGCGTACTTTTCCTTCTATATTCTGTGTAATAATATGAAACATAACACAGTGTGAAATTACGTATATAGTTCTATATGGCATGGCTGGTCCACAGCTTTTATCCGGCCACTGCGCTGCGTACTGACCAACTTACGTCACTCAACCTGTTCAGACTGTTCAGCTTAATTGTTGTCGATTATTCGTATGGATTATATCCAGATTCCTTTTGAATTGGGCCTGTGGTCAAGCTTCTTGTAGGTCTTAGCTAAACTGGTTTTTAGTGTAAGCTAAAATAGATAGTATATGTATATAGAATATATTTTAGTTGATTTCATATTTTATAAAATGTGCACAGATAAATTGTTTTTCTTAAATCATTTAAAAAATATAGCAGTGTAAGCAGAGAGAACCTATTTTTCGAATTTTTCAGAAATGTGTGTCGAATGACTGAAATGTCGTCAGAGCATGGAAATGAAAATAAATTAAATATTATAATTTAATTCGCTCCCACGAGTGGGTATCGTACTCACAACCGGCGCGTGTGCAGTGAGACGCTATCCCACTGCGCCAAAAAGAATTTAAAAATTTGACTTTATATTTTTTTCTTTCTATATCTCAGAGTACTATTTATAGATTGGGAGCTGGAAACACTTTCATTAAACAGCATACGGCACGGAATTTGTTTACAAGTTTAATTAAAAATTGATTTCAATTTAAAAGTTGCGTTTAAATAAATATAACGCTTAGATCCGCATTTATAAACCATTCTGATTCTGATTTAAGTCTGAGATCGATCTTGAGATGCTGGTTTCATTCATAGATATATAAATTATGAATTTAGCGGTGAGCGGTTTATAATACGGGCCCTAAATTGATTGAGTTTCGTTAGGGGCATTCCAGGCCAAAAGCAGTTTAGCCATTTCAAAAAAAATCGACGAGTATACTGCATGTAAACATAAATAAATCAGCCTCACGCTGTATCCCGCACACAGCAAGGTAGGCAGAGGCGACCTAGTGTTAAGACACTCCGTTTCCCACTTACTGCCGAATTTTGGAGGCCTTGCGTGTTGAGTGGCAGAACTCGACGCCGCGCTTTGCCTCGACACCAGAGCGAAGAAATGGAAGTATAAATTTAAGTAAATATTTCATCTCCTCATCGAACCCACAACCAGTCGGTTTTACAGTCACACTTTGTGCCACTGCGCCACGACTGGTCTCATGTAAACATGAAACTTATAATTAATTTTTATTTTAATATAATAATGTAAAATATTAATCGTGATGCCATAATGGTGCCATCAACTTAATTTAAACTGATTATGTAGTAGATATAATAAAAACTCATTCGTAGAAATCTTAATATTTCCTGTCTTGATTAAGCAAAATGTGAAGGTGATTTCGCCACAAAGAAATGCAATTTTAATATTGGCAGATTCTCTAAGAAATGCGTTTATCAAAAAAAAATAGTTTCTAATTTTAATGAGGCCGTCCAAGCAGCAGGGTCATACCGTCTAACTATAAACACTTATTTCCATATCCTCGCTCTGGTAAACCTGGAACCTGGCCTGGCACCTGGCGTTGATTTCCGCCGCTCAACGCGCAATGTCTCGAACATTCGGCGGAAAATGGGGAACGGAGTGTCTTAAACACTTAATCATAGGTTCCCCCTAGCCACCTTGCTGCAGTGTGAAGCTAAATTATATATTTTATATGTAATATGGACATCTAAAAAGGGAAAGCTACTCATTGACATTTAACTTTTATCAATGATTGTATAGACCAGTAAAGGTTTGGTTTGTCCTTGCCAGTTGTAATTGTGTTAATATAATTCAATAAAGCTTACTTTCGTTACTTTGATAGAATATCCATTCGATTACTAAATTTAAGCTTTACGTAATTCTGCCTCGTACAAAGATAGAAATAAAGAGAAATAGTATAGAGAGGAAGATAAATCACACACGAAGGAATTAATTATTTTCATAATAAATGTGATATTTTATGTACCATAGTATTTACGACACATACAACAAAGTATTACTCTTTTTTTTATTCAAAGATAAAGAACTTTTAATATAATACAAAAACCATTCCGTAGTAATAAGCTTCTAGTTCAGCACAATGTCTTCTTCAACAGAGCTTTGAATGTAACTTACCGTCATGGCGCATTGGCACAAGCGTGTGTGTAAAGGGTAATTAATTATTATTTATTAATATATGCATTTATCGCTCCAATAACAAGGCGAAGCGCGGCGTTGAGTTTCGTCACTGAACACACAATCAGTGTCTTAACATTAGATTCTCTGCCTACCCTGCTGTGTGCGGGATACAGCGTGAAACTGTTTTTTTTTCAAATATTTCAATGTATACGAAAACACTATTTAGTTTAATTGTGTGTGTGTGTGTGTTTATAACTTTGATTCATCGATATTAACGTTTATTGTATAATTACATTTTAAGTATTAAACTTTTTTTTATTATTTTATTATATGTTTAATAATATTTTGTTGCGTTATCGCCTGCATGCGATGCTACTGGTTTAATTGCACTAAACCACACAATTAAGGATAGTGACGTAATCTGCGTGACCATACCTGACGTGACCAGACGAGACTGTTTCGTTTTTCCCTTTTTGCTTATCCCGGTGTTCCGAAACATAACACCGGGACACGCGACATTTGTATATTCGCGTTATGTCAAACGACTGGTAAATTTTGTCGGTAAAATCACGTTTCGCCGCTACTGTCGCAGTATGCTATTGTCAACAGATACAGAACAGACAGAACTGAACGAAATAGTTTACAAATAAAAAAAAAACAACGAAAAGCACCCCCAAAAACGCCAAAAGCCAAAGGAATATAAAACAGATAAATGTTTCTTAATACAAAATAATTAAAATTGCAAAATATGAAATCAAATGTCCCGTTTTGAACCGAACAAAGGATGGTCATATTAGGCATACCCATTATCCATATATTTGTATTTCTGTTACTTTTTATTTAAAATGTGTTTATATAAATGTTAAAATATATGGTTTTTAATATGCAATGAGTTTTTAAATTGACGCTTAGGTAATCAGTATTTAATATTTTTAAATTGTATTGATAAAATTGCTAAAATTTGCGGAGAATCTAATATATAGTGATATATTGATACATTTAGTAAAAAATAAATAAATCAATAAATCAACTTCACGCTGTATCCCGCACGCATCAGAGTAGGCAGAGGGAACCTAGTGTTAACACACTCCGTATCCCACTTTCTGCCAAATTCTAGAGGCATTGTGTGATGAGTGACAGAACTCAACGCCGCGCTTTGCCTCGACACCAGAGCGAAGAAATGGAAATATAAATAGATGATACATTTAGTCTAAATTGTAAATTGTGCGTTTGATCGTCACACTGTATATGACGTTTATATTGTATATTAGCCTGTACAATATTATAGAGATTAAAAAATATTCAACAAAAAAATGCTTTATTCTCTATTTCACATACCTAGTAGTGTAGAAGAAATAAATAATCAAATTGTAAACTAAAAAATATTTACTAATTCATTCATAGCTTCTTAAAGCATTTCAATGTAATTTCATAACTACAATTTAAATCAGAATTATTCCTTTCTCATGTGTAAAATAATATAACTGTCCATTAAAAGCTATAACGAACGTCTGCATGATTTACGATAGGATTCAACTGTTACGCCATTTAAAGCAGCAACGTTTAGTCGTCGTTTAGATGCGCGTGCGCACCAACATTACTATTTACTTATAAATTGGTGTTTATTTTAAATGTACTAGTTTAATATATTTTGATTTATTTTGTTTTATATTTAGACTGCAATTATTGTAAGTAAAGGTTAAATTTGTTATGTAGAATTTTTACAAAATTTTATTTATATGTACATAGATATACGAAACAAGTATTTAAACCTATATAAAATCCTTAAGATTTTTTTAGGTGTAACGCGATCATGGCTGGGCAGGCAGAGGGAATCTAGTATTAAAACAGTCCGTTCCCCTCGTTCCGCCTATTTTTCGAGACACTGTGTAGTGGAACCCAACGCCACGCCTTGTCTTGTTACCAAAGATAGGAAATGAAATAATTCATAGTCCCGAGTGGAATTCGAACCAACAACCGTCACATTTACATTAAGACTGTGTCAATGCGCCACGACGGCCTCAACAAATTTAAAATATAGTATTTCCATTGATCACAAATTACATACTGTTTACATACATACAATGTTAGCAAAGAACGTTGCATTAGAAAGGGGAGTCAGCCATAAATCATTCGTAACAATACTTACTTACATTAACGCATACGGTTACACATTTTACGACTTCAAAATTGTGAACAGTTATTGTACATACAAATTATTACAATGTATAAAATACGTCAATAAGTTCCATGAGGCCAGTCCTGGTGCAGGGGACAGGTAGTGGTTACGATTTCCACTCCAGGAAATTAAATATTTAATATTATTATTTCTTCGCTGTGGTGTCGAGGCAAAGCGTGGCGTCGAGTTCCGCCACTTGACATACAATGCCGCCAGAAATCGGCGGCAAATAGGGAGCGGGGAGTATCTTAACTCTGGACCCCCTCTGCCTACCATGATACCAGCGTGAAGCTGAAAAAAAGCTTCATATGAAGAACTTGAAATTTCCTTTCAAGTTTACTAAAGTGGATACTTATCTTTACTACCTTATTATATAAGGTATCCTGCGCATTTTGTACGAGCACTGTACTGTCAATTTACTTATTATTAAGTCAAATTTCAATATGCTTTTAAGTTTAACAAGTACACCTGTTCTACATTGTATGGCCGCTCGCGCTTGTTTAAACCTGATTGTAAATGTTTTATGTTCATTGAGATGTCGTGTTTAAGGAATATTAACAAAAATTCAATAATTTAAAATGATATAATATTAGTTTAGTTTTTTTAGCTTCACGCTGTATTCCGGATGCAGCATGTTAGGCAGAGGGACCCTAGTGTTAAGACACTCCGTTCCCCACTTTCTGCCGAATTTTGGAGGCATTGCGTGTTGAGTGGCAGAACTTTGCCTCGACACCAGAGCGAAGAAATGAAAATATAAATTTAAGTATTTCATTTTTTCATCTCCTCGAGTGGGAATCGAACTCACAACCAGTCGGTTTTACAGTCACACTTTGTGCCGCTGCGCCACGACTGGCTTCACCGTTCCCCGCTTTCCTCCAAATTTTGGAGGCATTGAGTTGCGGAAATCATCAATGGGCTTTTGCACACTTCAATCACACCCTTGTGCCCATGCGCGGACATGATGAGTATCCCACTAGGTTCCCAGGATCCATTTGCTAACCCTACTATGTACGTGAAGCTAAAAAAAATTATAAAAAAATATATAACTACATATATTTGCATTGTAAGCAATTGCTCCATTACAACAAATAAATATCTGACATTCGCATATTTATTATCAAGTTATGTAAATTATATCACAAGCTTACATATCATTAGAGGTTCATTCACTCTGACGAGTTTTGACCGACTTTGAATATTGCTATTTATTATACATATATATACGTTCGTAAATGTATGTATGTAGGTTTCGTCATATTAATTAAAATTTTATATAAATTGGAGTCCGGAACTATGAACTAACAAGGAAGCTTATTGTGAGAAATATTTGCTTATGTTAATAATTAAATGTTTTCTTTTTTTTAGCTTCTCCCCTGAGTGGGAACCGATCCCACAGTGGTCGTTTTGACAATATGAATCACAATTAAATATTAGTACGTGATATAGTACATAGGCAAAGAGGCCGGTCGTGGCGCAGAGGCATAAAGTGTGACTGTAAAATAGGCTGGTTGTGGGTTCGATCCTCACTCGAGGAAGTGAAATATTTATTTACATTCATTTCTTCGCTCTGGTGTCGAGGCAGAGCGCGGCGTTGAGTTCCGCCATTCAGCACACAATGCCTCCAGAATTCGGCGGAAAGTGGGGAACAGAGTGTCTTCACACAAGGTTCCCTCTGCCTACCCTGCTGTGTGCGGGATATAGCGTGAAGCTGATTTATTTGTTTATAGTACATATTAATGCCGTCATGAGGCAGTGGGCTTTTAAACGCGATGGTTGTGGATTCGATGTCACATAGATATGTTCAATTCTTCGCTGTGGTAACAAGACGAAGCGCCCCTTTGAGTCCACCACTCAACATGCAATGCCTCCAGCATTCGGTATAAAATGGGGAACGGAAGTGTTTTAACGCTAGATTCCTAGGTTCCATCTGCGTACCCTGCCATGTGCGGGATACAGCTAATAAATCTAATAAGTATATGTTAAAGTTACAAACTAAACATTTGTCTATAACATTTTTTGTCCTATTACTTAATATTATAACGAGTTTTGCTGGTTTAAATCAAGTACGTATCTGGTGCTAGTACCTGTCTTGATCCCAGTAAAATTAAAATCATCGGAAGGAAAGACGGCTATTGAACACTAATATAATCCTTATTATAATAAGCTGTAAACGCAATAATTGCAGGTTCGATCCCATTGGAGGTAAAGGAATAATTTGGTTTCCGTTTTCTCGTTCTGGAAATAAGTCAAAACGCGGCTTAGAGTTGGGCCACCCAATACGCAATGTCTTGAAAATTGAGCAAAAAATGTCGAACGGAGTGTCTTAACACTAGGTTTCCTCTGCCTACCCTGCTACATGAAGGATATAGTGTAGAATCAAAAAGAAATATATATATATATATAACTTAGACGTTTCTATTAAATCAATTTCTTTAACCTTATTTTTTCTTCTGTGGATGTTATAGAACATTAGGTTTTAATTTATTATTTTAAATTGGGGAAAGCGGGGAGAGGAGTTGGTTAACACTAGGCTCCCCCCCTGCCTACCCTACTTCAAGCGGGATACAGCGTGAAGCTATATATATATATAATAAAAATACAATCAAATACCTGTGAGTATATGCTAATACAACAACTTTTCATAAAAAATTGAACTGCCATACATCAACAAAAATCACACGACGCCAAAATGTCTGATTGATTTTAAACGCTAATATACATAATGTTTATATCAAAATTGATCTATGAAAAAATTTTGCTTATAATTTAAAGTAGTAATAACATATAGACTATTACGCTTCAGATTTCTAATTTTTACATTGGTAAAAGTGATAGATTAACTTAATTAGATGTAACTAAATGTTAATCTAAAAAATGTTAGTGTTGATTTTTTTTACTTAACTATAGGTATGTTAGTCAAAAATATTACAGCAGTGAATTGACCAATTTTTAAAGTCCAGTGGTTCAGTACTCCAGTGGTTCAGTATCTGATTGTAAACGATTGTGGGTTCGATTTCCACTCGGATGATAAATTATTTAATAATAACATCTGGTAACAAAGCGCGGCGGCGGCAAACGGGTGCGTGGGGAACGAGGTCCGAAGCTAAAGAAAATATTTTTCTCTTGCTCTAGTAAGACAGACAGAGTGCGCGTTGTTGAGATCTACCACATAACACACAATATCTTCAATTTAGACGGAAAGCGGAGATTATTGTGATACTAGTTTATCTCGCCCTACCCCAATAGCCTACATAAAATCATATCATAATCATTAGAATATAACACTTTAACAAGAATCGCTGATTTCAAACTGGCATAGTAAGTTTGCTAGCCGTTCAGCTAAAACGACATTTTTGTTTTATCTGCTGGAACTGGTTCTTATGCAATATATTAATTTCTTTTCAGATCATTGGATTTTATAATAACTTTGAATCGATATTTTTTGAGTTTTTAATGTATTTAATTGTATGTAAAAGTATGAAAGTATTTACATGCTTTTACGTGTGGCTTAATTGCAAATATTTTTGCCTAGGTTCCTATTTTCAATTTTTCAATCTCAGTTCTAAACATGACAATGTATTTGAGGATCCACCATGTCGCACTAAGTGTTATTGTGAATCACGCTGTGAATCACGTTGGATATTGTGTACGCCGCAGGGTAGGCAAAGGGATCCTGGGAAGCTAGTATTAAGACAACTCTGATCCCAATAAGACACTCCCGTTCCACACTTTCCGCCGAATTTACATTTGAGGAATTGCGTGTTGAGTGACGGATCTCAACGCCACGCTTTGTTTTATATTACAAGAGCGAGGAAATAAAAATATTAAATATTTCATTTCCCGAGTGGGAATCGAACCCACGACTGTCACGTTTACCGTCACAGCCTTGTGCCATCGGTCTACGACGGCCTGCCAGACGAAGGAAATGAAAATACCTTATTCTCGAAAGTGAGAATGGCACCCACAACCGTAGTGCTTACAGATAGACACCGTGCCACTGCACCACGACAGCCTCGGTGGTATATTGATTATTAATAAATAACTTAGTCATTGTGATTTTTTTGTCAGACTCAAAACTATTACAAGTACATACAATAAATTTCGCAATCAATTTTGAAGTGCCTCGCTATGGCCTAACAGCTGTTTAGAAAGATATATTATTCTTAATATCTATGACCTTATTCTAAAATTTATGAGCAAATCATATATTTTTGTTGTTAGCGTAGTATGTAATTTGTTTCGGAATGTCTTCTTTTTTTTTCAAAACTCTACATTATTATTTATGTTTATTTGCTCTTTAATTTCACAATCAACTATTTTTATTAATATTCTTATTTCATAGAAATATATGAGACCACGATGTTTGGCTGAAAATGCGAAGGTTGTGGGTTTGATTCCCACTAAGAAATGGTATAGAAAGAGTTATTTCTCGTCGGAGTGTCTTAACACTAGATTCCTCCGCCTGCCTTGCATTATGCGGGATACGATTTGAAAAAAAATATAATAAAATAATATTACACTATAATGTCTTAAGTAACGTTTCTGAAGACGATAACCTTAAATTCAGTGAAATAAATCAGCTTCACGCTGCAGGCTGTAGTCCCAGGGTAGGCAGATGGAACCTATTGTTAAGACAGTCCGTTTTCCATTGTCCCATTTTCCATCTTTTATTTCGAAGGATTGCGTGTAAAGCGGCAGAACTTAACGCCGAGCTTTTGCCTTGATACCAGAGCGAAGAAATGAAAATATAAAGTAATAATAATTCACTCCCTCGAGTGGGGATCGAATCCACAACCGTCGCGTTACTGTAACACCCTTGTGCCCCTGCGCCACGACGACCTCAATTGTTGATAACATTAGAATATACAGGATGGAAGTGTCAGCACCACTTTAAATGAAACCACAGTTTTAAGTACTCTATAAAAGCCTAATATAATTTAAAAATATTTTTACCCCAAAAATAAAAAAAATGATGATTTTTTCAAACAAAAAAAAAATTTTTTTTGAGGCCAGTCGTGGCGCAGTGGCGCAAAGTGTGACTGTAAAACCGACTGGTTGTGGGTTCGATCCCCACTCGAGGAGATGAAATATTTACTTAAATTTATATTTCCATTTCTTCGCTCTGGTGTCGAGGTTAAGCGCGGCGTTGAGTTCTGCCACTCAACACGCAATGCCTCCAAAATTCGGCAGAAAGTGGGGAACAGAGTGTCTCCTGTTCCCTCTGCCTACCCTGCTGTGTGCGGGATACAGCGTGAAACTAATTTAATTTATTTTTTTTAATTCAAACGAAATAAATAATAAAATTATTGTTGTAATATAAAACGCCATTTGTCAAGAACGACGAACGCATACATAAATCTATCAAAGGGAAACCGCCGCATACGCCTTATTCCGAAATCGAGTTGTAGGTATTGGCAGCAAAGTTCAAAGTTGATTAACCTTTAGTAGTATTTTTGTAGTAGTGTGTATTTACGTTATCGGTATCTATGAGTAACTGCGTCACACAAAATACAGGTATGGATAAACATCGTGAAATGAAAAAAAAATCCTACGTCTAAACTATTGAGGTATCTTGATTAATTTCTTTAGGTATGCGTTTAAAATATTTTACCCTATATGTTGTTCCCGTACAAGGAGCGCTGACACTTCCATCCTGTACGTTAAGCGAGCATCATCATTACCAACTGAATGTTTATTGCATTTAGGAGAACTTTTAATTTAAAATTTATAGTTTACTATGTTAATAAAATACCATGTAAGCTCTTTGATATTTATCGTTATAGCAATAGAGGCCATCGTGGTGCAGTAGGACAAATTCTGTCTGCCAATCGGGGTAGATAATTATTTTCATTTACCTAGTCCAGCGAGACAAAGTGCGGTGATGAGTTCAGCCACTGAATATGCAATGTCTGGAATTCGGGCGGGAAGCAGAGAACGGAGTGCCTTGACACTAGGTGCTCTATACCTATGTCCGGGTAGATCTACCTCTCTTAGGTGAGGAAACCGTGAAACAGTTTTTAGTATATAACAACATCTAAAATTTATCAACAGGGCGCTGGACAGCAACATATTTGTAAAATTTGTTTTTTTTTATGACCTTCACTCTGTATTTCGCATATAGCAATGTAGACAGAGGGACCTCCTGTTCCGACACTCCTTTCTCCATTTTCCGCTGAATTTTTCGAGGCATTGTGTGTTGAGTGCGCGCAATGCCGGGCTTTTGCATTGGTGCCAGAGCAAAGAAGTTTAATTTCTCTCTTTCTGATTATTGATCATTCTCTCTTTCTTAATATTTTAATATCAATAAATAATAATTCATTCCACAGAGAGGAGATCGAACCCACAACCGTCGCGTTACGACGACCTCTTACTAACTTTTGTAATAGTTTAAAATATAAAAAATAACAAAATAACAAAATTTGCTTGTAAACTCCTCTGTAACAACGTATTGATGCCAATAGCCAAATGTCGATGCTAGAGGTCAACACAGAGTAAACTGTTATAACATATTCAATTATACGAGCATAGCGTCTAAACGCTAGTGAGCAATAAACTGGTAAATGTTTTACGCACAATTTATGATGGCATGCCAGTGTAGTTAGCAAATGTGGTGAAATAGTGATTATAAAGGAAATCTTAATGTTAGATCCGTACTTTATTCCATAGGAAAAAAAACAGAAACAGTTTGATTTTTTTCTAAAACGTGCCTTAAAGGCGGCTTCGGTAGGATCATTTCAAATTTTGTGATGTAGATTGACACTAAAGGAGATCTGACTGGGCTTAAGTGGCAAGTCCCAGGCGAGTGATATTTTTTTACCAATTATTCCCGGGGAAAATGTTTACTTTTACAATATTTCTATAATAATAATAATGATATTGAGGACGTTGTGGCTCAGAAGTACAAACTTGATTAGTTGTAACCTCGATTCTCACTCGAGAAAATGAAATGTTTAATACTTTTATTTCTCTATTCTGGTAACGAGGCAAAGAGCGGCGTTTAATTCCGCCATTCAAGACGTAATGTTTCATCATGTTTTTATCGGAAAGTGGATAACGGAAGTGTTTTATTGTGAACGGAGTGTTTTAAATCTAGGTACGATTAGATATCTAAAATCTGAAATCTTAATGGGTGATAAGTGAAGATAAAAAAGTATATATAAAAGTATATAGTGAAGATAAAAATAACACCAAAATAAAAAAAAATCTCAGATATTTCTTCTTCTCTTATTATAGATTCCAGATATAGGCACGAACAGAGGTTGAGATGAAATTACAATTTACTTAAGAAAATGATTTTGATCTGTATTTTGTAACATCCGTCTATGCAGGTCAACTACTAGAATGTAAGAAATTGTAGACGTATAAAGCAGTAATTAGCATAATGTAATATGTAAATCACGACGAATTTCGTTGCATCAAATATAAAAATATTATTCTATAATTTAAATTAAGATGACATCAGAGCCGTGGAGTTGGAGCGTATCTTAGGGAATGTAAAGTATACGGGTTCAAAATCTCACCCCAGAAGTACATATTTCAGCTTCATGCTGTATCCCGTATGTAACAGGGTAGGCAGATGGAGCCTAGTGCTGAGACACTCCGCTCCCCACTTTCAGCCGAATTCTGGAGGCATTTTTTCGTTTTGCCTCAACACAAGAGTGAAAAAATAAAAGTATTAAATGTTTCATAAAATTATATTTTTTGTAGTATATAGTTTAAATTAGATGGATACCATTGTTTTGTTACATTCTAACATCTATATCTTCGGAAAAAGAAAAGAGTGATCAAAAGTATCCAAAGTTCTTCCTTACATATCTGTTAATATGTAAATATATACGTATTCGAGTATATATAATATTCTATGATTACTTATAAAGAGGTAGAATGTACTTGCTGGTCATTATGATTTAAATGTAAGCTTATAGCCCTACATCGTTAGGACAAATGCCACATTTCCTACTTTTCATTGCAGTCTATGGTCGTGGTACAAAATTTCTGTGGTATAGTAGTAGCGAGTAACTTAAACGATGATAAATTCAAATTCAAAATATTCTTTATTCAAATAAACTCTTATAAGCACTTTTGAATCGTCGAATGAACATTTAAAGAAAAAAAAAGCTACCACCGGTTCGGAAGGCAGTTCTGCTGAGAAGAGCCGCAAGAAACTCAACAGTTGCTCTTTTCAAAGTCAATGGTATAATATATATAATAGTTTTATTACATTAACTGGCAGCTATCCTCTCAAGAATATTTATTCTTGAACAGTAAATAAGCTTTACTTGTTAGTATTATTTTTAAAGCTACTTTAATAATTTGATTGATTTATTTATTTTTATTTACTTTAAATCGTGGTAGTGGCAAACTTAGAATACACTGCGGAAGTTTATTATTTACACGTATACTCAGACCCATAAAAGATTTTTAAATTTTTGAAGGCGAAAACTTGGCGTAACAAGTTTATCTTTGTTTCTCGTTCCTATCGTATGTATATCACTATTTTTACTGTGACACTATACATTTTGCCGGACAAACAAAATATTATAATATACAAATTGTGAAGTAACTGTAATAATACCTGCATGTTTAAAAACATCTCGCAGAGAATCTCGAGCTCTTAGGTTATAAATATATCTCACGGCTCTTTTTTGGAGAATAAATATTGAATTTATATCTGAAGCACTGCCCCATAGCAACATTCCATAAGATAAAATACTATGAAAATAGCTATAGTAGACTAGTCGGGCAGTTTCAACGTCCGTCATTTGTCTTACTTTATTTATTGCGAACGCGGCAGAGCTGAGTTTATCCGCAAGTGCTTCCAGATGAGGTTCCACTGGAGTTTGGAATCTATAGTTAAACCTAAGAAAATAGCTGATTCCGACACATTGAGGGTTTCTCCTCTAATTTCTAGACTAAAATCATGTTTTTTAACGTTTGGTAAAACAAATTCAATACATTTAGTTTTTTTAGCATTTAACATTAGATTATTCATATCAAACCAATAAAGAATACGCGATAATGCACTATTCACTTCGTCGTAGTTTGTTTTATTTCTGTCTACCTTAAATTTTAAAGAGGTATCATCTGCGAACAGTACAATATCACATAGGTTCTTTGCATAAAAAGGCAAATCGTTAATATAAAGAAGAAATAAAAGGGGACTAAGAATAGATTCTTGTGGAACGCCCATCCTCGGAGATCCAGATGACTTTTGTTTAGATATGAGGCAATAAGATCAAGGGCAGTATCCTGTATACCATAATGATAAAGTTTTAATAACAGAGTTTCATGGTCTACACAATCAAAGGCTTTGGATAAATCACAAAACACTCTAATTGCATTTTGTGATTTCTCCCATGCGTCATAAAGTCATAAATATGCTTTAGGAGGGCAACACCGCATCTGTAGTGGACTTGCCTTTGGTGAAACCATATTGCTCGCTATGGAAACAATTGTTAATATTTAAGAAAATTGTTAGCTGGTTAAATATAATTTTTTCAAATATTTTGCTTAAAGACTTAAAGAAAGGTAAAATAGAGATCGCTCTGTAATTTCTGGGGTCAGATCTATCTCCACTTTTGTAAAGCGGCACTATTTTGCTATTTCATTAAATCAGGAAAAATACCGGATTCTATACAATTGTTAAAAATTAAAGCAAGATAAGGAGCAATATTAGGAACTTTAACAGACATGCCCCATAAGTCACCAGTTTTCTTGATATTAAGGCTTTTAAAAGTTTCGATGATTTCTTCTGGTGACACAGTCTTAAACATAACATTTTTTTCTACAACTAGTTACATGGTTTTTTAGTATTAATACTGCTTCCGAAGGAGATGATGGCAGTGAACGTGTAACTGCAATAGGTATTTCGGAAAAGAAATTTTGGAAAGTATTTGCCACTTCTAAATCAAAATTTAAAATTACACTGTTTTCTTTTAATTAATAAAATAAAAATAATACAGAAATAAAATAAATGAATTCAAATTTACGACCATGTTACAAAACACCAATAATCCATCACACCATTACACCAGACCAATTATCTATCATTTTATAGCATTTTGGTTAACAAACACACGTGCCGCTATTGTTTATTACACAACTTAACGACAGTACTAAAGATGAAATAATAAGAGGTGTTCAAACAGCCATATATGGTCACCGAGGTTCCCTAATCGTACTACGTGGCGCTTTCCTACGACGCCAAATGAATTACGATTAGGTGATCTATATGCAACTGTAGTAAAATTTCGGTCACCGTGCCCCTAAATTGATTCTGGGTCAAAGCCAGTGTAATACTTCCTCACTTGGTGGTGTCTGATGCGAAATTCGTGACTTTTGATGTTTTTTGTATGTGAAATAATATGTTGATGTTGTTACCTCATTCTATGAAACGTGAGTCAGATCAAGCGTGGTTTGTTGGTTATTGCTAAACCATTTTTTTAAGAATATAATAAAATAATAGCTTTACACTGTATTCCGCACATAGCAGCGTAGGCAGTGGGACCCTAGTGTTACGATACTCTGTTCTCCATGTACCGTTCAATTTTTGAAGCATTGCGTGTTCAGCGGCAGCAATCAAGCCGCGTTTAGCTTTGAAAACATTAAATATTTAATTTTTCGGGTAAGAATCGAATCCACAACCGTAGCGCTTACAGTCGCAAGCTTGTTACCCACGACTAATATTTCTTTCGAACAATCTGATTCAAATTCAAATGTTCACTTTTTATTTTATAATGTAATCACTAAAAGTTAAAATTTTTATAATGTAATACTATTAATAAATTAATATTTAATATTTTTTGCATACATTTTGGTATACACTCCACCGAAGAAATGACCTGTTTAGATTTAAATTTATGAGACAAACGAGACGAAACAGTAGACATGTTTCCAAAGCAATATATTACGATGCCTGAAATGATGTAACTTTTTGTTTCCTCAATTTAGTGTAGTTTCTGTATTTTTTAAGAAATTGTATATATATTATTTTTTTAATTTACTTAAGGCCTTCGTGGCGCAGGGGCACAAGACACTACGGTTGTGGGTTCGATCTACTCTGGAGGGAATGAATTATGTAGGTATTAATTATTTCTTAATATTTTCATTACTTCGCTCTGCTCCGCGTTAAGTTCCGCCACCCAACATGCAATACCTCGAAAAATTGGGAGGAAAGTGGGGAACGGAATGTCCTAACACTAGGTTCCCTCTTTCTACTCTGTTATTTGCGGGATACATCGTGAAGCTGATTTCTTTTAATTAGTTTACTTTAAAAAAAATGTGGTAAAAAAACTAATAAATTATGTACCTATATAATAAAATGTTTATTTTATAAAAACCTTACATACGGCATTTAAAAAAACGGTCCATATTATTAAGTAAAATTTAAAACCAAAATGAAATAGGTTGAACCCATTACATTTTTCTATACAATATTGTGTAAATTTTGTTAGTAAGCCTTTGATAATTAAATACATAAGAAGAACCAATACGATACATAAGAAGTGGCAATACGACACTAAACTTGTACCGTTGCTAACATTTTGAATATTTTTTGAGACAACTGGTGATGGGGCCAGAACCCCACGACAACGCGCTGTTCTTCGCTTTCAACTTGGCACTTTTAGCATACTATATAACTAACGAAATTAATTTTAAAATAATGTTACAAAATGTCGAATTAATTATAATTAAGTTTAACCTAAAATACACTTAAATCTCTATATATCTATAATAAGACAGTAAACATATTTTGTCTGTATATTTAGTAATTTTGACTGAAATGGATAGAGGGACACTTAAAAAGAATAATAGAAAGCAAAAATATTTTTTTTGAATTTCTTGTCTGTCTGTCTGTCTGTCGATATGTATGTCCACATTTTTCTCTGAAAGTACTGAACCGATTTACTTAAAAGTTTCACCAATTGCTTTGTTTTAACTCAACTTAACTACTAAAGTTTGGTTCATCAAAATCGGTTCATTAAAAAAAAAGTTATCGTCATTTGAATGAACTCAAGGCCAATTAGTTTGCCTGCGAATATTATATAGCAATCGCGCTGGTAAGATTCCTGGCTAAAGAATGACATTCGAAACGTTTTGGTTATATGACTGTTGATAAAATATATATTTTTGAAGCACTATTATACAATATTTTATACAATAAAGTAAACAAAATTGAATTGTTAGTGGAGATTACCTTCATAAATCATAACAGTTAAGTTTAAATCGTAATTCATTTAACACAGATATAAAGAACGATTTGATCTTCAAAGAGATATCAAGCAAATACATAGATATTTTGGTCCGTTCGTTCGTTTGAAATAAATCTATATAAAAATGCCTAAAAACAGCCTTTCTACGTGCACTCTGTAATAACTACATATTTACCAATTATACATTTAGCTAATATGTGTAACTATTATAATTTAAAAACTGTACAGGAGTTAATATGCAATTATTACAGTTATTTTACAAAGAATATTATGAATAATTTAACATTTAAGGCTGTTTCTGAAGCAGTACATTAATTTATTAAGTGATATCAGCACATTTTATCAGAGCTTTTAAAAACATAACATAGGTAAAAAGAACGTAATGTTACAAAAATTAGCTTTATGTATATTTTATGAATATCAAATATCAACATTAGTCGTATTTTTTAGTTCGAAATAATCGAAAATTTTTATAGAAATTACGATAATGTCGTAAAAAAATCATATTAGAATATTACAGATAGAGAAAGTAATAAAAAAATCATATTAGAAGTCATTATAGTTCTTAATCAATTCTGCTTATTAAATCAGTAATCGTGTATTTTAAGCGGGCGAAGCCGTGGGCGGGCCGCTAGTTTATAATAAATCTTATATAATCGATTAAAAAAATCAGCTTCACGCTGTATTCCGCACACAGCAGGGTAAGCAGAGGAAACCTAGTGTTAAGATACTCCGTTCCCTATTTTCCTCTAAATTCCGGAACTCAAAGTTTTGCTTCGACACCAGAGTGAAGAAATAAAAATATTAAATATATTTCCTCGAGTGGGAATCGAACCCACAAACTGTCGCGCTTCCAGTCACGCTTGTGTCGGCCTCGGCTAATTTTAATTAAGTCCTGAAACGAAATCGAATCCACAACTATCTTATATAATCGATTAGCGCCTTAAAATCCTTTTTATTACATTCTCTAACATTGTCCAGAAACAAGGACAAAGAACTCCATCACTTTCCTGATCACGTACATATCTTGGTTTGCATACGCGGTCGGGCGGCGGGCGTCATCGCGAATACCGATGGCACTTGCATAACCGTCCCTATCGATACTTTCCTGATTCCGCTCTAATATCCACTTTGAATAAATATTAGATTAGACAATGGAGTATTTTTTTAAATTTTCACCAGGATAAGTAGTATGGATTCGTTGGGTCTGGCGCAAGCGCCAG
>JAAIXJ010000951.1:54151-65072 GCA_013403705.1 Heliconius hermathena | reverse complement strand
CGCACTTTGGCCCTTATACTTAGGAGCCATCGATATATTGAAGGTAAAATTAAAGCTTATTTTTTTCTCAACATTATGACACATGTTTGCCTGGAAAATAACTGCCGCATGCAATGTTGGTTGCCATCATTTGAAATATTTAATTCCAGTTCCGTTTGACTATGAGAAAAGACGATGAAATGCGCGGTCCGCCTTAAATTTTAAAGTAAAATATTATATAACTACCGGCCTGCTCGCGGCTTTGCCCGCTTGAATTACATGATTATTCATTTAAGAAATATAAATATTACAAACAGCGTTAATTATTAATTAATTGATTTGGATAAGTACTCACGATATTATTTGTAAAATAACTTATATTAGCTCCTGTACAGTTTTTAAATTAGTAACATATATTATTAGTTAAATATATAACTGGTATACAGAATATACATAGAAAGCACATTTTTAGGCATTTTTATATAATCTGTAAAATAATCAACGTTTTCGGGCAAGTTCAAGTCGTACTCATGCCCCGAGAGTTTTCGTACCAGTTTCACGAAAGGAGATACACCAAAAGAATAACTAATTAAGTTGTCATTTTGTATCAACTTAAGTACAGATTAAAATTTGTACTTAATGGTTTTTTCTGTGACACAAATACAAATAAGTAGTCAATTTTTGAAAAATAATTTTGGAATTTTCGTTTATACGTGCCGTAAGTTTTAACTTCTTAACAAATTTCNAGACAAACAGACAAACAGACAAACAGACAAACAGACAAACAGACAAACAGACAAACAGACAAACAGACAAACAGACAAACAGACAAACAGACAAACAGACAAACAGACAAACAGACAAACAGACAAACAGACAAACAGACAAACAGACAAACAGACAAACAGACAAACAGACAAACAGACAAACAGACAAACAGACAAACAGACAAACAGACAAACAGACAAACAGACAAACAGACAAACAGACAAACAGACAAACAGACAAACAGACAAACAGACAAACAGACAAACAGACAAACAGACAAACAGACAAACAGACAAACAGACAAACAGACAAACAGACAAACAGACAACCAGACAAACAGACAAACAGTTAAACAGACAAACAGACAAACAGACAAAAATTCCAAAAATGTTGGAAATGGATACTGTTAATTATCCTTTAACACCCTGGCTAATTTTTTTTAAATATTTTCAATGTACAGAAACGACTTTTCTACAGATTTATTATAAGTATAGATAAAAAGTCAATCTTAAAATCAATGTTTATTCTAGCCGTCCTGTTAAATGATGATTTTAATCATATTAAGTACATACAGAAAACTATTTAAACATGAAATCATCCTTATTTTTCAAGTGAAATCTGAAATGAATCCGTGATATTAAGTCTTTGCTAAATCTGTTTTCTAAATGCTCACTCATTTAAATTATCATTTTAAAACGATTACGTTTTGCATTTGCATTTGCAAAATAATTTAAAAATGGTGCTTAATTTTTTTTTTAAGAACAATGAACTTTTTGTAACACTTACGATAACCGTGCATTGTTGTGTTGACGTCGATTCTCAGCAGAACTGCCTCTCAAGCCCGTACTAGCTTCCTTTAGGACTGACACTTCTAATGTTTTTATAATATGTAACTTGACTATTCAAAAGTGATTGTAATGGCCTAATTCAATAAATAATATTTTTATTTTGATTTTTGATTATTATATAAGATTTGACAAAATTCCTAATTAGTCAGAATGTGTAATTATTAAAATAGTAAAAATTAGTAAAAATGAAGATGAGCGTACTCAGGTTGTTTGGGCACGTCGAAAGAATGAGTGAAAAAAGAATAGCAATAAATATAGGTAATTCAAAAAATATAGCTCCTCCAATTCCATATGTGATTTTCTTTCAAATGATGTGGGATTCACATAAAAAAACTTATGAGTGCAATTTTCTTTCTATTTCTTTTTATTCTATTCTATTTTTTCTATTTCTTTTTCTTAGTTTTTTTAAGTGTCAGTCAAAAATACTAAATGTACAGACAAAAAATGTTTACTGTTTTATTATACGAGTATGTATAGATTAAAATATATGATTAATTAGGTAGTAAAATTAATGATTAGATAGACTGCCCACTGCTTAAAATAGTTTAATTTACTATATTTTCTAGTTGTGTACCTTATAATGGAGTACAATTGTAATAAAATATTAAATATATTTTATATTTTATTTCTCGCCTGTAGAAGTTAAGAGCTGAGTTCAAAAAAATATTATAATTGCAATTTCATTCAAGTTTCTATCATAAAAAAAATAAAGAAATTCGTTAGATCGCGCACCGTGCTTGCATGCCGTATACGTTTTCATATAATCACAATCGCAAAAGCATATGATTCAGGTAAATGTCAATCTTTTCAAAATATGTAAGCGTAATAATTTACTCTTAAGTTTGTTTATTAATAAAGGGAGAGTGGCAAAGGGAGCGCAGTGTTAAGACACTGCTCCCCAGATATTGCGGATTAAGTGACGGAGCTCTACACCAAAACGAGGTAACGAAAATAATTAATTCTTCGATTTATTCTAAAAGATAAAAATATGAAAATCAGAAATATGTAAAGATATTTTTAATGATATATTTTTTAAATCTCTAGACATTTATAGTTTGTCGTCGTCGTCGTTAGTCGTTAAAATAATATACGAGCGTATATGGAAAGATTTATAAAATCGCAGTATTTCACATGTACATGCTACATGCTTTTAGTACAAATAAAAAGTAAATAAAAAAAATAACATGAAAAAAGGAATATTATTCAGCACTTAAGTTCTTTCTTTTGCAATAAATATATTAACATAAATAGTATATATGACAAATAAAAAAATTACACTCCTGTTCCCCACTTTCCGCCCAAAATTGAAAATATTAAATATTTAATTTCCTCAAGTGGGAATCGAACCCACAACCTGTCGCGTTTAAAGTCGCACGCTTGTGCTCCTGTACCATGTCTGGCCTCGGCCACGAGATACAACGTGAAGCTAAAAAAAAATACGTACTAAAGATATGAAAATAAACTTACCACATCGAAGCCGACTTCATAGTGCGAGCCTTGTACGTACACTACGGGGACTGCTCGACGCCTCCCTATATATTTTTCACATACAGTAGTTCCTGAAAAGAATATATACTAATATAATATAAAGTTACTTATATTTTATAACCAAGAATAAAATCACTGTGCTAAAAAATTGAGGCGGTCATGGCGCGTTGGGACGGTTGTGGGTTCGATACACGCAAGGCGGAATTATTAATTTAAGTTACCTTAAATTAATTTGAAAAATAAAAAAAGCAAAAACGTGATGATGACATGATACTTGAGTGCACAAGCCACGAGCCACGATATGATAATAGTCAGGTGAAAAACATACACAATTTTTTTTATTTCAGAAAATAATTTATTAAGTAAGTCACCTTTTTTAATTGTTACTTCGGATGCTTTGTAATAACTGTTGGTATCTACTTATTAAACAAAAAAAGACTATATATATTAAATATTCTCAATTTTATAAATATAAAACTTTACGATATAATATGTGATTGTGATTATTATCTTAATATAAATATATTTTGTTCAAATTAATTCTCTAAAATAAAGGAAACACTTAAAAGTTATCATATCTCTATGAGAATATAAATAAATACTTATCAAGGTCAGTTATTTAATCATTACATCTGCTTTCATAGTAGTAAAATAATTAAAGAGGCCATTCGTGGGGCACAAAGTGCCACTGTAAAAGCAACTGGTTGTGGGGTCTATCCCAAAAAAATATTTATTTAAATTTCCGTTTCTTCGTTCTGGTGTAGAGGCAAAGCGCAGCGTTGAGTTCCGCCACTCAACACGCAACGTCTGCAGAATTTGGAGGAAGGTGGGGAACGTATTAATTATCCCCAATGATACTTTTTTAATATATCTTTCATGTACAGGCACTATTTTTTTCAAAACAATTGAATATCTTAATGGGAACTACGAAAATGCAATCTAGGATATTAATAATTATTACATTATAAATTTTAAGGGCATTGCAAGCATACATTATATATTGAAACAGGAACGTAATTTAGTGTATTAAGTATATAATCCAGTAGTTTAGGCGGGCGTAGCCGCGAGCGGGTCGCTAGTAAATATAAAAGTGTACTTTAAACGAATGCTTGTATTTATCATACAGACAGTGCATTAAATAATTAAAAGTATTTGACACAAATTTATTTTAAATACTATCAGTGAACAGTAAAATTAGAATAACCAATTTTCTTTGGCCCCATTTTCGTATTTTATTTTGACGAGGTCGCTGATATACTTAATATTTTATTCATTGATACTTATTTTATATCGAACTCAGTATATTTTTTACAACACAAAATTTTTTATAGATAGAATAAAAAAATAAAGGAAGGATAGAGGTCAATCGCGGCGCAGGGGCACAAGAGTGTGACTGTAAATGTGACTGGTTGTGGGTTCGATAACCACTCGAAGAAATTATTTAAATTTATATTTTCATTTCTTTGCTCTGGTGAAAAGGCACTCAATGCCTCTAGAATTCGACGGAAAGAGGGGAACGGAGTGTCTTAACACAACTTCCCTTTACCCACCCTGCAGTTGATTCGATTTAGATTTACTTTTAAAAAAATAAATAATTATTTAATTTTACAACGTTACGACTCTTTAAACAGCATTTCATCAACTCATCGTCTCCGCTGCTAATTTCACATAACAACATTTTTTTTACAATTACATTTTTTTTTTCAGAAATTAAAATTTTGCATTAGAATAGATTTGGAGCCTCCAAAACAAGGAAACCTCGGACTCACCATTGAGCTCCTTCATTTCGCGGTCGAGGTTAAAAAAATAAAAATTCGAAATTTTAAATTTTAGCAACACTTGCTGTCTCAACAGAGGCGCGATTGACACTGTGCACAGCTGATAGCTCTCGGCTTGTAATATAGCTCTAACCACATTCGAGGATAAGCTGAAATAATAGGTATTTCGAATAGCACCGTGTTGAGATATTGACGATGAATAGAAAAAAATCTATCTATGTTTTTTTCGCTAAATTATGTTTGTATGTTCTTTAATCAATTGTATGTTAATTAAGTGATAAAAAATGTAATTTGGCATGTATTTTGGGATATAATTTTTTTATATTTTTTATTAGAGTTGTGTAAACGTAAAATAGAAAAATTTAAAACAAAAATATTATTTATTAACTAGTGTCCCGCTCGCGGTTTCGCCCACGAAATCACGAAAGCATTCGTGTTTTTCAAAACTAACTAAGAATATTATTAACGCGAAAGCTTTAGGGCATGGTCCTAACTACATAAGATTTTTTGATTGTATTGTATTATTGCGTGGACGTGCGAAACGGACGTGTGAAGAAAGGACTGGCCTCACGGGGAGAGTGTCGTGAGAAAGATCCAATCCAAAAGTACAGTTATCCTGACGTTTTGCCGTTTCATCAATACAGCTAATATAAATAAATAAATAAATTCTGTTACCAGCAGCAATATGTCACATCAATTTCTTATCGTTCGTCTACTAAATATACTTCCCACATAACCCACTCTGTTACTTGTTCTAATATAAATATATTCTTACAGCATAAACGAAAATCAATTTATGCTGATCTTGCATTCCTTACTTTATTCAATTATTTCAAATATTAGAAATTTTCGTCAGGTTTAGAATATTATTTTCACACACTTCTTCTAATTGGTGACCAATGACAGTGTAAACTATTATGACACAATGGGAAAGCGTTTGATTTTAAATTGTAAACGTGATGGTTGTGGCTTCGATGCCCACTCGAGGAAATTATACTTCAATTATTTTCATTTCCAGTGAATGCTCAATGTCTTAAATTTAGGTGGAAAGTGGAGAATACAGTTTTTTTTTCAATAAGTTGTCTCCACTTGCACTCCTAGATAGGGGTAAAAGTGATGAGGTAAAAGTGAGGATGTGAAGCTAATAAAAAAATTGTAGGCAGAAAAAAATCAAGTGTCCAGACACTTTTCTTTTTTTTTGAAAAAGGAAAATGTTTTTTTTTTCAGATGATAGAAGTTGTATTTTATTTACGTTAAGCTATAAATAATATTTTTTTTATGTCAAGATAACATTTCTTATCAAGATTAAAAATAAATATGTAAATTGCAAGAATAATCTTAGGATCATTCACTATAAGTGAGTAGAAATTTATTATCTGATAAAGAATATTTAAATCTGATGTAAAATAACACCAAAGTAGATCAGTTGACAATGAAACAGAAATCATCGCGTTTTATAATTATTTTTTAATTAGAAGAAATCACTTAATTCACCAAAACTTAAATAACAACCTAAGCTTTTCTCAAGTTGGATAGTTCCAATATTAAAAAGTTCAACTTAGTTTAGAGTCAGTCAGTCGTGGCGCAGGGGCACAAGCGTGTGACCGTAAATGCGAAAGATTGTGGGTTCGATTCCCACTCAAGCTCAAGAAATATTTAATACTTTCATTTGTTCGCTGACTTCCACCACTCAACACGCAATGCTTCCAGAATTCGGAAGAAAATGGGGAACGAAGTGTCTTGATTCTAGGTTCCCTCTGCGTACTCTGCTGTGTGCGGGATACAACGTGAAGTTAGAAAAAACAAGAAACGAAGTATCTTAACATTAGATCTCTCTATGTTGGAATTTACCAGATAGACTGTAAATCTCTAAAGACACGGGCAAAAAGTGGTTACGACTTCAATTCCTGCTAGTTATCTTTTTAAATATTTTACATACTAAAATCGCATATAAATTTTAACTTATTCGTGTTATAAATGTAGTATAGAGTTCATAGGGAACTACTGTTTGAAGAATGCATTCGTGTTCAATATCTAATTTCTAGAGTTTATTTCAATGATTTGTTATTGTGCATTTTAATACGTCTGCTAAATTAGTTTCAATAAACTATAACGTATCCTTCGAATTGATTAATTTATATACCGCTAGAATTATATAAAGCAGTTAGCGATAAAGTGGACTAACTCTTATTAATTAAATGTTTGTTTTTGTAATATTTTTTTCGAAAACATATAAAAAAATTAACATACTGGGATTTGAACCTATGTTTCTTGGAAACCGTCAACGACGAGTGGATCCTTCGCTTTTAAAAAAAATCTATTCTAAATAACATTTTAAACATATTTAAAATAATCTTTTCAGTAGTTTTGTTTTCTTCTGTTTATAGAATTCTGTAAAATGTAGCTTATGCCGTTTGTGATTGAGCGTCTTATATAAAATATCTTTTCTAGCAACTTCATTTGCTTGCACGTGGCATCTATACACAAATTATCTTTTGCTATATTAAGTAATATATTTATACATCTTATGTACTGCAATCATTGCATTATATTTGTAGCTACATTCATATTATTGTATGTTTTAACATAAAATAATAACAAGAAAAAGTCCCAGGCCGTCGTGGCGCAGTGGCACACGCGTTTGACTATAAACGCGATGGTTGCGGATTCGATTCCCACTCGGAGGAATGAATTATTATAAATTAATATTTTCATTTCTTCGTTCTGGTACTAAGGCAAGGCGCGTCACGCCACTCAACACGCAATACCTTGAAAAATTCGGTGGAAAGGGGAACGGAATATGCCTGCTGTGTGCGGGATAAAGAAAATGTTTGAGGCCGTCGTTCAAAAGTGGCGAGTGGAAGTGTCTTAATGGAGAATGGAGTGTCTAAGGTTTCCAGTTTGCCTTTGCATACTTTGTTACCTACCTACCTTGTTCAAATTGAAAAAATATTTTCATATTGGTTAATCCATTATCGAGGAAAGCTATAGGCTATATTACATAACGTTGATCGTTTCGATATAACCTTGGGCCTGTATTTATAAATCGCTCGCAAGAGTGAGATCGATCTTGAGATGCCGTTTTCATTCATAGATATGTAATTTATGAATGAAAACAATATCTTAACAGCGATCTCTGACTTGACAGGGGTTTATAAATATGCGAGAGAGGTTTATAATACGGGCCTTAGAATGTGGCGTGGGTCATAGCTAACATGATCAGATGTCCCATTTTAAATTGGAGTGTCCCGTTTCTCGTTTGTGTGTCCCGGTATTCCGAAACATACCATCGGGGCTTAGTAAATGTCCCGTTTTTTCAAAATTGCATATAAATTCGTCGGTCGAAACAGATTCTCTGTGATTATCGCAGTTCGCTAGTTTTCAAAAAGCGGTAGTATTCAATTATGTATTATATTAAAGTGTCAATTATACTTAGTAGAAACAAAAGCACATTCAGACATCGATAAAAATTAAAGTTATTGAAAAAGAAACCGGACGAGCGCGGACGGGCCGCCCACCTAGGGTTCCGTACAAAAATTGGAGGTTTCGAGCTTTTTCTGAAATTCAGGCTTAGTTTAGTCAGAACCTTTTTAACTGATACCTCACTTGAACAAGCAGCTTTCGTACAAAATTTTGCAAAATTTTTGTAAAGGATTTAACCACAAATGTATAGTTTTTAGATTTTTTCCTGAATTAGCACTGACTGTAGATGCTAGCTGCCAAATTTCATAATTATAGGTTAACCAGAAGTACCATATTAATTTTGATTTCCTTTATAGTGTTGAAATACGTAAAATAAAAATACGTTTTTTGCTATAATAAGTTTTTTGCTATATAAAAGGCCATATCTCTTTTTTAAGTAAATGCAGAAATAGGTTTCTTTTCAGGAAATCATGGGGCCGTAGATTTGGGTATATGATTTGAATTTCAATTCGATATCTCCAAGAGTTCCTGAGATAAAGGCTACAGAGAGACAGACAGACGGGCAACAAAATGACCTTATAAGGGTTCTTTTTTTCCTTAACGGTACGGAAGCCTAAAAACGAAAACACCTCTCTAAGGAAAATCACTGCGAGATAGATTAAGATGACTTTGATCAATGTTATTCTTTTTTGTCTTAATCCATACCAAAATAATAATATATATAAAAGAACAGTCTTACTATTTTAATAAGCGAATTTTAAATATTTCTATAAAAGGACACATACATCCATAAATACAAACATATTCAACAAGTTGAAATTATGCAGAATCGGCATCACTTTGTACCCCCCATTTAGCAAGATAGGCAGAAGAAGCCTAGTCTTAGGACTCCGCTCTTCAATTTCCACCGAATTGTGGAGGCATTGCTTGTTAAGTGGCGGAACTCAACGCCACGCTTCGCCCTGACCCCAGAGTGAAGAAATGATAATATTATTTTATTTTATTTCCTCGAGTGGGAATTGAACTCACAATCGGTCTCGTTTACTCGCTTGTGCCTGGCCTCGACTGATTGGCCAAAATTGATATGCAAAACAAACGCGAATAGCTTATTTTAAAACGTTTTTGAAAAAATCTTATCTAAATACGTAATTAATTATTTTTGATACTATAGCGATAGACTCGAGGCAAGGACAGCTTAAGACTTTTTATTATTGGTAATGTAATAGGTTTGGCCAATTAATGGAGACGGAATACAGTAAATGACGCCGTCGTGGCGCAGGGGCACAAGCGTGTGACTGTAACGCGACAGTTGTGGCTTCGACTCCCACTCGGAGGAATGAGTTATTATTTATTAATATTTTCATTTCTTAGCTCTAGTACCAAGGCAAAATGCGTGGTGTTGAGTTCCGCCATTCCCTGTGCCTAGTCTGCTGTATGCGGTATACAGCGTGAAGCTACAGGTAAGTATAATTTGTTCTTACTTACATAAAATAATAGATGAATTCGGAAGTGTATTATAATCGTGTCAAAGTTTGTTGTCACGAGTGTTATTAACATCCCATAGTTTAGATATATGATCCATATTTTTTTTAATCTAAAGATAAAAATCGAATATTGAGGCCATTCGTGACACTGAGGAACCCGCGAGTGATTATAAGCCGAACAAGTGGTGGATTCGATTCCGACTCGAGTAAATGAAATATTTATTGTTGTAATTTCTTCTTGTGTGAAGGCAAGGCGTGGCGTTGAGTTCCACCCCTTCCACCTCAAAAAGGGAATTCCTTTTTTCTGGTCTTTGGAAAATTTTGTTAAAATACGATATTGCATCCCGATACTCAAGAATATTTTTTTTTCTTAATGTTAAAAAGAATTATATCACTAATTTCTATCAACGTCGAGCATAAAGAAAAAATAAAAAAAATACATTGTTAAAATTATTTTCATTGCTTAAATATACGTAAAATGAGGTAAGAAGGAAACTAAAATGATTCAATACCCTCGAGTGGGAATAGAATCAACACCCGTTGTGTCAAACGCTGTGCTGCTGGGCCACAACTGGCTCTATATAATAAGGATAATATTTTTATTTATAAAAAGTTAACAACCCGACCACGGCTTCGTCATTTTTGTAGATCTTTTTAAGATATTTTATACAATTCCGTAGTACCTACATTATTTTGTCTATCTCGCAACCAACATTTGTAATATAAAACACTGAAACTGCGTTTTTACGATTACCTCATACTTACTTTTGTTTAATATTTATAATAACTCTGTTGGTGTAAACGTGGCATTGCCACGTGTAAAGGTGTCATTTCTTAATTTATATAAACTTTTGTATTTAATTATAATTACAGTTTTATGAGAATAATCTATATTGAATAAGGGGCCAGTCGTGGCGCGTGTAAAACCGACTGGTTGTGGGTTCGATCCGACTCCGACTCGAGGAGATGAAATATTTATTTAAATTTATATTTCCATTTCTTCGCTCTGGTGTCTAGGCTAAGCGCGGCGTTGAGTTCTGCCACTCAACACGCAATGCCTCCAGAATTCAGCAGAAAGTGGGGAACGGAGTGTCTTAACACTAGGTTCCCTCTGCCTACCCTGCTGTGTGCGGGATACAGCGTGAAGCTAATT
>JAAIXJ010000951.1:32512-51226 GCA_013403705.1 Heliconius hermathena | reverse complement strand
TCGCTATCGACTTCAGTTGATGCGTTTGAGTCGCGCTCTGAAAGAAAAGCGGCCACTATACGAGCAGAGACACGACAAAGTGATTTTATTACATGATAATGCTCGGCCACATGTGGCAAAACCAGTCAAAACTTACCTGGAAACACTTCAATGGGAAGTTCTACCCCACCCGCCGTATTCACCGGACATAGCCCCCTCCGATTACCACTTGTTTCGGTCGATGGCGCACGGTTTAAGCGAGCAGCGCTTCCATTCTTTTGAAGAAGCCGAAAAATGGCTTGATTCCTGGATTGCCTCGAAAGATGAGTCGTTTTTCCGACGCGGGTTTCAATTGCTACCAGAGAGATGGGAGAAAGTGGTCTCTAATAATGGACAATACTTTGAGTAATGTCATTGTAAGCATTATATTTTAAATGTATTTTATTTACCTATTAGTATGGTTATCTCTTATCTTTTCTGTTAAGAAATCATAATTTAAATCTTTAGGAATTATTTATTTTATTATATTTATATTTATTTAATTTCGGTCGCAAAAACTATCGTATTTAATAGAATAGTGTTTAGTTATTTCTAGATAGGTGGTAGGCGGAATTTTCGGATAAAAAGTCGCCTATGTGTTGCTTCCACCACCTCTTCATCTTTCCATGAAAATTCCATTAAAACAGTTCAACTGTTCCGGAGATTAGCACGGGCAAAAGAAAAGACAGACAAAAAAAACATGCTTGATTGATTACGTTCTAGTATCGTGTAACTGTATTATATACAATTGAATTGAAAAACACAGTTATTTTGAAATCACAGACAGATTCTTAAATTTTATTTATACATAGGTATATATATAGGTATTTTATATATTTACTTTTAAAAATATATATATAAAAATTAACGTACCGGTATTTTAATCCAAGTTTCTTGGAAACCGTCTAAGAGGCGCGAGTTGGAGGGTTTCCAAGAGGCGCGGGCGCAAATTCCGACATGTTCAAATTGTTATGTGTTTCCTAAAAGTATTTTTCTTTCCTAAGTGTAGAGTAAAACTCTTTAAAAGTGTAATAATGTTATATATGTGTGTGTCAGACTGGCAATGTTAATAATACAGAAGGTCTAATGTAGTTTTTATCAAGAAGAGTACAAGAATATATTGATATATGTTCCGGTCTGATAAAACGCAAAGCGACATTGGGCTCAATACGCTGTTTATAGACAACACATCTATACTATCTTTACTAATATTATAAAGCTGAAGAGTATGTTTGGTTGAGCGTGATAATCTCAGAAACTATTGGTTTGAATTGAATGTCTCTTTTGCAGGGAATAATAGAGAAGCTGTTTTAGCATCGTAAAATAATAATAAACTGTATCAAAAAGAAATGTTATTATACTTCTTTCCCAAAAAATTAAATTTTACTTTTGTTTTCAGGTTCCCGCTGTGTCTCGCATGTAGGAGGGCAGGTGGAGGGAGTTTAGTATTAAGACACTCCGCTTCCCATTTACTGCCGTATTCTAGAGGGATTGCGTGTTGAGTGGCGAAACTCAACGCTACCCGTTACCTGGACACTCGAGTGGGAATCGAACCCATAGCCTCCTGCGCTAACACAGAGCGTAGATTAAAAATGTTGATCATTTAAATAAAATAATTCCGTTAACGAATGTATGTACATACTTATGTATTATAAATTGTAATGTATTTATATATTGAAAGGTTTTATTTCATTGACCTTTCATTAACCTATTATTATTAAATGTTTGTAAGGGCCAATAAGTGAATATGATATTTTTTTTAATTGATAATAAAAAGAAAAAATTATAACCATTAAAAATGTATATTAAAAAAAACATTTTAGAAAGCCTCAAAAAAAATTGGCTACACATATAGAGACTAAAGTGAATGTCTAAATTTTATTTAAAAACTTCGGTTTGAATATTATAAAGAGGACTTTTTATACTTTGTAACTATAAATCTTTTATGTAATAAAGTTCCAGGCCAGTCGTGGTGCGCAGGCACAAGCGACTGTAAAAGGTAGTGGGTTCGATTTCCTCACTCTGGTACTGAGGCAATGCGTGGCGTTGAGTTCCGCCACTCAACACGCAATGCCTTCACGCATACTTATACTAATATATAGGTAACTCTCTCGTCGTGATCTCGATTTTCGCAGCTGATCTATGTCAAACCTCAAGGCCGTGTTATGACTTTTCTTGAATAAATAAAGATAATAAATAGGCCATTGTCATTGAAGCATAGGGGCGTACAAGGCTAGACGAGAAATGCACCATTTGCATAAATAAATAAAAATAAATAAATCATGTTAAAGAGGGGCCGTCGTACAAGCGTGCTAGTTTACAGTCGTAAACTCCACAGCTGTGAAAGAGATCATGACTCGAATTTAAAAACGGGGAACTTAACGGTTTCCGGGTTCCCTCTGCCTACTCTGCTAAAAAAACGGAGAGGTACGAGTCGGGATCACCTACTGAGGGTTCCGTACAACAATTGGAGTTCTCGAGGTTTTTCTGAAATTCAAGTTCAGCTTAGCCAGAGCCCTTTTATCTATCTCCCTTGAACTAGCGACTTTAATACCAGATTTTGCCCTCCTTTTAAGGCTAATAATTTTTAAATTTAACCACAAATATATAGTTTTTATATTTTTCCTGAATTAAATGCTACCTGTAGACGCTATCTGCCCAATTTCTTAAATGTAGGTCAACCGGAAGCACCCTATTAATTTTGATACCTTCTATATTGTCAAAATACGCGTTTTTGTGATATAAGCGGTCGTATCGTTTTTTTAAATAAATATAGAAATACGATACGATCGTAGATCTGAGTATATGGTTTGAATTTCAACTCGATATCTCCAAGCGTTCCTGAGATATGTGCTCTTCACAGTCAGAGGGACGGACAACAAAGTGATCTTATATAGGTTTCTGTTTTTCTTAAAAGGTACTAATAAAATTTATAAAATCAATTTTTGTTTTATGGCACAGTAGTTAACGCGATGATTGACTGGAAAAACAAACAGTGGCGTTGAGTTCCGCCAAATCAAATCATCTCAAAGTATCTAGATAGTAATGTAATATTTAATGATATATGACAAAGAAAAATACATACAAAAATAGTAATAACAACGAGGTCAATATAATTAGAAAAAATATTTATGCTAGCTTATATTCCACATTTTATTAAAGTATATTAGTAGCGGTTTAAAACCTCATAAATTTATAATGTACATACATATATGTATAGAGAAAAATACGTATTAACTGTATCTTTTCCAAATTTAAGCTATTTTATAACTATTTTTAAAGATCGATCGGGATCATCAATCAACCCTAATATCGGACGCTTCTTTTAAAATTTCAATAACTATCTATAGTAAATAAACTGAAAAAATTACAAGATACTAACTTCGGTGGTTTTATTTGCAGTACGCTCTCTGCAATTAAGAATATTTGTATAAATTTATTATAAAAATATGTCCCGGAATATATTTCCATATATCACAAATCCCGGGATATATTTTAATTTTTAAGCTTCGTATTTAGTAATGCGGAGTTAAACAACGCATTGATAACATCATACATAATATTTGCTTAAAGATGTCTACAAAATATAGAACATAAGTTGGGAATGGTAAAATATTCTATAAACTAGAAAAACTATGATAAATAATATTTTTTTTATATTATAATTATCATCAGATTTCAACTAAATTTTTCCTCAAATGAATGATTTAATTTCAATTGTATTGTTAAATATACGGATAGTTATAAATTAGAAGGACAAACAAAATGCTAATGTACTGCTGTACTTAGATATTCTGCTTTTTTTTAATGAAAAATAAATAAATAAATCAGCTTCACGCTGTATCCCGCATACAGCATGGTAGGCAGAAGGAACCTAGTGTTAAGACACTCCGTTCCCCATTTTCCGCTGAATTCTGGAGGCATTGTGTGTTGAATAGCCGAACTCAACGCCGCGCTTTTACCTCGACACCAGAGCGAAGAAATGAAAATATAAATGTAAATAAATATTTCACTTCCTCGAGTGGGGATCGAACCCACAACTAGTCGATTTTACAGTCACACTTTGTCCCTCTGCGCCACGACCGGCCTCTTTTTTTTATAGAAATAAATAAAATATTATATTTTTCAGGAAAATAATCTTGAAAACTCAAGTTGAATTCATTATTAACTGTAATTATGTTTAAAGTGCGGCTAATTTTCACGTCGGAAAAGGATCGTGACTGGAAAGCAAACCGCAATACAATGTCATGGTTTATTTACATATTATATTTTTACACCGTTGATAATTTACACATTCTAGAAATCTAGATCAAAGAGGTAAGTGATAACAGAATGTATAATCAACTATGTATTTATTTATTTTATAAATATACTAGTCGGCTTCGTCTCTTGCTCGCTTCGCTTGCTATAATAGTAAAAAAAAAACATTCTGAAGTACATACGAAATAGTTTTTTTTGTTTGATATACTATATATTATAAATTATACAATCACTCATATAAAACTTAGAAAAAATAATATAAGATAATATTATATTAAAAAAATAATATCTTAGAGAAGATAATATAAAACTTAGAAAAAAATATATATGTTCAACTCAAAAATATATATTCTTCAATTCGTTCAAATCTAGTAACACTTGAAGCTTATTATTTTGAAATAAATAAATAATAGATCAATATTCAATACTTATGCCAATTAAATGCTAATTTTTTTATAATTAGCTTATATTTTTTTTTATAATTACTTTTTGGACAGGAGATTTTTCTTGGTCAGTGATTTGGTTTAAATCGATACAGATTTCAAGGTACTCTATACTGAGTGCTAGACAAGAAATGTTGTTTTGCTTTTAAATTATAATTTTAATGTATTTAGTAAGTACTATGTTTATTAATGATATAAAAGGTCACCTGTGCAGTAATTTTTCAATGCACTCGTGACATGCTGTATTTTGCCTCGTTTAATTTGGATTTGGTTTATTTATTTCATTTTTCTTAATCTATTTTATTTGTTTTAATTAAATCGTTCTTAACGTATAAGTATAAAAATTATGCGTCTATATAACATATTTAATCTAAGATTTATATTTTGGAAGTTTCTTATGAGAATTGCATATAAAATAAAATGTAAAGAGACATTTTTTTGAGTATATATAAAACAACTTTTCGATGTGTTCATATAACTTAAATTGACTGTAACATACGATTTCTTATAAGCAATTATTACGAATACTGTAGACTTTTATTATTATAGGTACGTATTTAGGAATTAATAACCATATCAGAAAACACGAACGAACGAACGAAATCACGGCGGCAATTATGGAGAAATAGATGGTCAAGAAAAGTTAGAAGGTCGAATAAAAGATAGATAGATAAAACTCCTTATTGCATACATAGAGAAAATATACATTTTACAAGAGAAAGAGGAATACCAATTTAAAATAACAAAAAAAAAAGTAAAATAAAAAACATTTTGCGCATAGATGTAGTATGCACAGGCGACCTTATCACTATTAGTGATCTCTTACAGGTAACCTTAACTAACATAAACTTACAAATAGTACAGGATATCTCGGTAGTGCATAAATATTAAAGAGTAAAATGAATACAAATAAGGTCAAATAATGTGTTTATTAAAACTAAATTAAACACAACGTTAGAATTTTTAATTTAAGCTTCCAGAGTACTATTATTGTATGAACATACATCATAATTATATATGGCGACAACATGTTTTTCCATTAATTTGACATTTTATTAGACTTGACGGAGGCCTCGTTACTTGGAGCGGGACCCTGGGAACCTACTGTTAGGATTCTCATCCCACGATCTGTTCCATTTACAGTCGCTTGTGCCTCTGCGCCACGACTAACCTAAATAACCTACCTCAACAGTTTAGACATAGGATTTTTTTTTCATTTCACGATGTTTATCCACACCTGTATTTTGTGTGACGCAGTTACGTATAGATACCAATAACGTAAACACATACTACTACAAAAATACTACTAAAACCAAACGTTGCCGCCAATACCTACGACTCGATTTCGGAATGTGGCGTATGCGGCGGTTTCCCTATGTCTACGTGTGTCAATCTTGACAAATGAAGTTTTATTTTACAACGATAATTTTATTATTTATTTTGTTTAAAGAAATCACTTTTTCATTTTTGGGAAAAAAAATAATAATTGAATATTAGGTTTTTATAGAGTAGTAAAAACGTCGTTTCATTTAAAGTGATGCTGACAAAAACAGTGTATAATATACTGTTTATTACTAATCTTACTTTATGAAGGCCGTGCAAAATGTTTTTGCGCTCATTATAATAGATATATGTATATATATTATATTTTTTTTTATTATGGGTTGTTTTTACTTGTAAATAAAATAGTTTTTACTAAAAATTTTTTTGCTGTCGTTGGTGAAGATGATGTTACGGTGAATTTAAGCATAATTAAGTGTGTCGTGTCGGTCTGCGTACGTAACCACAAAGTTGCTGTGTTAGCGGATATCTGTAACACAATAGGTTAACCTTGACAATATACATATGTATGTGTCCTCAGACAAGGTAAAGGTGAAATGTATTAGTTGTGATGTATAAAGTATAAAAAGCTATGAAGTATGCTTTTATTATGTAACAGGTAGGTTAACCGATGGGAATGAACGCGACAGGTTGTGGGTTCGATTCCCACTCGGGGAAATATAATATTTTATGTTTTCATTTCCTCGATCTGATAACGAGGCGCGAAGTGAGTTTCGCCTCTCAACAGGACGGAATGTAGAAAACGGAGTACCGTTACACTAAGTTGTCAAAATCTCTCTGCCTATCCTGCTATAGATGGGCGTATACAGGATGAATGTCAAAAAGTAACTACCTCATTGACATTGTTGCTTACAACAATAAATTAAGGCCAATGATTCACCCACAAAAGAATGACATGAAAAAAAAGAAGTTTTTCAGTATATTTTGAATGTACTGAATATTGCTTTACTGAAAAGCCTCTTCTTAAAATTGTATAATATTATTCTCTCTATTCCTTTAAATATTTTAAAAAGATATCTAAACTACTAAACGAAATTTGGCATTACTGATATAAAGAAAGTTCCGATATTGAAAATTGATAAGTATTTCATAGAAAAAAAAAATTCTTACATAATGAGTTCATTCACAAAAAAATCGTTCATTTCACTCAAAATGTGTGCATACGCTGTAAACTTAAGTTTATCAATTTTATTCGCCGCATAATCCAACCTATTACCCACAGACCTAAAATTAAGAAAATTGGCAAGAAATAAGAGCTCGCGGTCCAAATACAGTCCAAATATAGAAAAAAAACTGGAAACTTGAAATTTATATTTATATATTACAGATAAAAACGATTATAAACTTATAATTGTAATAGTAAGTTGTCTTATTTCACAGAAAATAACTGCATACGTCCCCAAAATAAGTTTATCAACTTTTATAAGTTGTACATCCCGACGATCCTAAAATTGGTAGGGAACCCCCGGTGGGCTAATCCGAGTCGCAGTTCATCGGTTTTTTCATTTATTTGATAAAGTACCTATATCCGGAAAGTTACCAAAAATAAATCTTGCAAAAAAAATCACCCATAGAGTAAGAAATTAGGAGCTTGATTGATTGCTCAGTCTCTGAATTTGATGTATGATCATGTATGTATATTTTTTTATAGAGTCATTTGATTTAGAAATATATATTTTTAAGTGTTATTCCGTTCAGGAAATAATAATATTTTTTTAGAAAATTATTGCAGTACTCTACTGAGCACTAAGTGATCTCCAAAAGGCGCGAGTTTAAATCCCGCAACATTCAAATTCTTATTTTTTCTAAATAAATATTAGGGATGATTTATTATTTATTCACTGAAGTTAAATTGTGTGCACTACTCTTTCCAATCTTGTAGTATGTCTCATATAGAAAAATTGGGGAAACAACTCTCCAAAGACAAAAAAATAACCGCCAAAAAAAAATTAAAAACAAAACATAACAATCGAAAATTAAATATTAAATGTAATTTTAAGTCGGTGTTGGAACAAACAAAACAATGATCAAAGATTAATTATAATCGATTATTAAATTACCCTTAATTAAAGGAAATAACCAAACGAAATTAACTCCAGCGATAAATTAAAATTCCCAAAAGTGCACGCGTCTCGTGCATTAGCTGGGAACTAAGTTATTAAAGTTAATATTTAAAAGATACTTGTTATATTATTTGCTTTCCAGACTTGTTGTCCGTTGATTTTTATTTGAAGTTTTCATTTTATGTTTACAATTAAACTCAATCTATTATAGGCACAGAGCATCGAAATTATATCAAGACTGCATGTTCCACTGTTCTTACTCTATTATAATTTAATAAATATTTGAAATATAACGTAAGAAAGTATCAAATTCACTACCAGCATTTTCAGCTAGGTACGTCTTCACTGCGCTAGGAAGTAAAAATAAGAAAGAAATTATGCCTGACTGATTGAACGAGATATTTTATTCTTTGTGTAGAAATTCTTTTGTAAATGCAGCTCCATCTACCTATTATTTATTCCAAAAATGGCTCGATATCTATTGTTGACTCCCAATGCCAAAAACATTTGCAAATATTAATATTCACGATTGAGGCCAGACGTCACGTCCCCGACCACAGGCATGTGATTGTAAACGCGACAGGTTATGAATCGATTCTTTATTAAGACAAAGCGCGGGGTTAAGTTCCGACTCTTAACACGCAACACCTCCAGAATTAGGCGGAAAAAAGGGTACAAAGTGTTAGCACTAAGTTTCCTCTGCCTTCGTCTCTCTTTTTTTCGCGTAAAAAAAGTAATTAAGTATTTCAACAGCCACCATGTGCTGTTTGAAAAACTTTCAAATTATAATATTATAATATAAAAAATGTATAGAAAAATAAATGCCTAATAGAATGCCTTTACTAAAATAGAATGATTAATTTTTTATATATGCAATATCTGTTCTATGTTTACTTAAGTGTGTTTCAGCTTAAGAAATATTTCCAAAACAGGAATCCAGGAATTTTGAATTATTTTGATTCCTAAATGAGTCCATGTAAAAAAAATAATTATTTTAGAAGTGAAGTGGAAAACAGAGTGATGTAATATATTAAAACGATTTCTTTCATACGACTTTAAATACGACGAAAGACATCGTTTACGATAAGGGAAAAGTTAAAAGAATATATACCTTTCTTTTTGAATTCAAATGGATTAAAACATTCTAGATACTGACATGAACCAACATATACATATATGATATGAATAAAATAAATAAAAATAATATTATGAAATATTAATAATATATTTAATACAATTAGTTTTCAGAGTTCAACACTGAACTCTTCCTCCGGGGAGACAGAAAATTGCCTATAAAAAATATTCAAGTCGCTTTTTGCGTAACATTTACACCAAACACTAAACTAGAACGTGTTACATCGCGCGACTACTCAACGGTCTAGGTCACGGATATATAGCTATTTAATTTATTGAAATTAAATATCAAGAAAAAGTCGCCCTGAAAATTATAATAATAAATAAATATTTATTATAATTTTTAGCTTCACGCACTATCCCGCACACAGCAGNAGCAGCTTCACGCTGTATCCCGCACACAGCAGGGTAGGCAGAGGGAACCTAGTGTTAAGACACTCCGTTCCCCACTTTCTGCCGAATTCTGGAGGCATTGCGTGTTGAGTGGCAGAACTCAACGCCTCGTGCCGCTGCGCCACGACCGGCCTCATATAATATTATAATAAATATATTTATTTTAAACTAGCGGCCCCCGTTTCCATCATCTCTATTTTTTTTATTGAATATTACTTAAGTGTATTGATGGAAAATTGTTTGGTTCTTTTAGTATGGTTGTCTAAATTATTATATCTTTGGGATTTTATTTCATTCTGAGAAAAATCGAAACAAACATTGTTTAATATTTAATAGATAAATCTTAACTTATTTCATATTTATTCAACGTTCAGCCAACGTCTTGAGCAAATCCTTGTACCGCAAGGTTTTCGGGATATAAAGTAGCCTATATGTTACACAATGGAAAAGCGGGACATTTATCTCTGGAATCGTTAGTAACTTATTACAAAAAAATAAAGTAATTAAAAAAAATATTATCTACGTGCGTGGAATAGTTCTCGAACAGTGGGACTATGTTTGGGCCGTTCGAGACATTTAAATTTTGGGCTAAAAATCGGGACGTCCCGTCAAAATCGAGAAGTCTGGCAATGCTGCTCTGTACCCAAAAGCCCCTCTATCGGTAAGTGAAAAGCCCATGAAATTGGTTTCCGGAGATTAGCCCGGAGAATCGTTTATAATTATATGCACTTGAAATATCATTTATAACTAATAACCAAGTGCTAAAAATTGTCATCAGAGAAGTGTGGATTCAAATTCAAGGTACATAGACGACTTAATAATTCTATATAACATTAAAAGAATTTCATTTATTTATTGTTTAAATTATTAAATATCCATAAGCTGTATATACTCATAAATATACAACAAAAATTATTAACAATCTTAATCAAGATGCCATTAGATGACAAATGTATAGGAAATAGTTTTGCTATATTTTTTTTATGTGCAAAATAAAGAATATAATAATAATAAAAATAATAAGCATACTATTTAAAACAAGTTGGTATCTAACACTTAAACCTTGAGATAATCCATTATGTACAAGAAACACAACCTAATCAGAAATTTTGCGAAAGAGTTGAACGCATGACCTCTCGACTAACGTCACCTGGCCTTCTAATGAACATTATTTTTGGAAAAATAAAATATAATATATAGTTACATTTTGGATTTCATCATCACTGTATATAATAAAAAAATAAACAACGTATGTTCTGTCCTGTTCTTTGATAATGGTGTTCCAGTTGAGGATTTATCACTTCGCAAAATTAAATTATGAAAGTACCTACTTACACTATGTTAAAAAGTGATATTTTTGACTTAACTGTGACTTGCAGCTTAGGATAGGATTCAGAAAGAGAGATTTATTATTTCTAAGTTAAGCCGTTTAATACAAAAATACGACTCGCTCATCGTGGCTTCTGTACCAATTTCAGGATCATATGTCAACCACCACTTAAAACTTGACAAATTTAAGTGTCAAAATAGTAAGTTGTGGGCGGTCGTATGTACTCATTTTGTATGAAATGAACTACAAATATAAGTTTGTACTATTTTTTTCTATGAAATACACGTAAATTTTCCCTTTTTGGATATTTCCTATATTTGTATTGTAAGTTCTCACTTCGTGTTCAATTTTATAACTGTGATTCGAGAGTAAGTATCCTATAGGTTTTGATTACGCGGCAAAATTTCATACAAGATGCAGCTAAATCGATGCATCAATGCTCGTATCTTTTGATTGCGTTGACTTAGCTTGATTTTTTTTTGTGCTTCAAGGGACGAAAAATCTTAATATTTGATATTAATATCAGCTTCATGCTTAGACGTGGTCTCGAGATAAAGGCTCTCCACGCCTTTCTGAGAAAGTGGGTCTTGACAGACGGACGGACGGACAACAGAATGATCTCATAAGGGTTCCGTTTTTTCCTTTCGAGGAACGAAACCCTAAAATGAAAAAAAAAAACCAATTAATATTTTATTGCACTGATCAATAATAAGGATAATACAATGTTTGCATGATAGCAGTCGTCACCACGGTTTTTCTGTATTGCAGGGTAGCAGGTAAAAGGGCACGTAGTGTTTAGACACTTGATTCTGTGCTTTCTCGATATTCCACCCGAATCCAGGATATTTCATGCCGAGTTTAAGAATTCAAAGCTGCATTTCGTTGAAATTAAAATAATTAATTCCCCCGAGGGGTGATCCGCCGATTGCAGCTAATTACGTTGTCCCACTAGACCGCGATAGCCTCAATCACGGATATCGCGGTGGACGTTGCGTCAATCTTGAATTGGACTCGAATATACAGTACGATTAACAAGTCGTGGCCGCCCTGAAGTTAGGTTTTCGTACATGCTAAACTTTTATAATAATTGGATGTGTACCTCAACAGTTTAGACGTAGGATCTCTTTTGTTTTAATTGTGTTAGGTTTTTATAGAGTAGTTTAAACTGTGGTGTCATTTAAAGTGGTGATGATAAAAACAGTCTGTCCTATTATTGTTCAAATAGTGTTTGAGTTTGATTATTACCTTTTTTTAGGATTTCACGAAATGAAAACATAAATTTAAGTAAATATTTCATTTCCTTGAGCTGGAATCGAATCCTCAACCAGTCGCTTTTATAGTCACACTCTCTTATACCACTGGCCTCGATGGCCTTGATTATTACTTAATTGTTTAATTATTGAATCACTGTACTGTACAATAGTGAGTACTGAATAAATATATTTACATTTTTAAGTTGAAAACCATATAAACATGGTTATATCTGTTGCTCGAAGCGTCAATACATATGAAAACCAGATTGACTTTGATAATTTCAATCTAAACATTATAAAATTTTAAATTTTTATTGAACCAATACTAATCAGCTTCACGCTGTATCCCGCACACAGCAGGGTAGGCAGAGGGAACCTAGTGTTAAGACACTCCGTTCCCCACTTTCTGCCGAATTCTGGAGGCATTGCGTGTTGAGTGGCAGAACTCAACGCCGCGCTTAACCTCGACACCAGAGCGAAGAAATGGAAATATAAATTTAAGTAAATATTTCTTCTTCTCGAGTGGGGATCGAACCCACAACCAGTCGATTTACAGTCACACCTCGTGCCGCTGCGCCACGACTGGCCTCCAATTTTACTGGCCTCAATTTTTATTGAAGTTATAAAATTCTACATCTGTCAGCAGTCTCTATCACTGCCAATTTTTCTTTAAAAATTTTATATTATTATATAAACAAACTTTTAATTTCACGTAAAAAGATGGAATTGATAGGTCTCATTCGCCATAATCGAGTGTTTTGATCGGTAATCAACTTGCACTGATGAAGCAATTAAAGTTGTGGTTACAAAACCCACTCTGCTATTAATATGACGTGACAGCTAATTATATAACTGTACCAACTATTGTTATACATATTTAATATTATAATTACAAAGCTAATATTTTGAGGGCGTCGTGGCGCAGGGGCACAGGCATGCGACAATAAACGCAACGGTGTTGGTTTGATTCCCATTTGGGGGAATGAAATATTTGATATTTTCTTTTTCTCGCTCAGGTAATGAGGCAAAGCGCGACGTTGAGTTTTATCCTGAACACGCACTGCCACAAGAATTTGACGGAAAGTGGGAAACGGAAGTGTGTTAATAGAGAACGAAGTCTATTGACACTAGCTTCCAAAGTTCCCTCTGCCTACCCTGCTACGTGCGGGATATATCGTGAAGATAATATTAATAATAAAAAATAGATTTTAAATTTCATTTAGATCATCCTTAGCACTTGTTTATCTATTCTGATCCATTGTCTTCATTTTACCGGACTGTGCGAGGGGAAGGAAGGAGGGAGGAAAAGGAAAACCAAACAGGTTGACTGATTTTGATGATATTTCCATTTTCCAATCAAATGCCGTATTGTAAAATGAATAAATTAAAAATATTCTAATTATTTCAAGTGCGGTCATTGAATAAGTATTCAAAAATGATTTTTGGGCACCTTTCATCGTTCATTTTACTTAACAGTTCTGGATATACATATAACGATTTAGGGTTGTTCAAACTACTTATACTAACTCTCGTTATTTACCTCGTACGAGGCAAAGCGCGGCGTTGAGTTCTGCCACTCAACACTTAATGCCTCCAGGAATTGGCGGGGAACGTAGTGTCTTAAGACTAGGTTCCCTCTGCCTACCCTGCTGTGTGCGGGATATAGTATGAAGCTGATTTTAAAATGCCTGCAATTTGCAACTTAGTCTTGCAAAAATTATGTCGTGTCGCGATCGTGCCTAAATGCGACATATCGCAGTTTTAAAATAGCTGCGTTTTTAGTGTCGCATATGAACGCACTGCTACAGCAAAATGATCGCTTGATATATAATAACTTATCATAACTATCGGGATAATTGTCAGCAAAATATTAATTTTAACCCTGAAATCGCACAAGTCGCGTGACGCAGCAACCAAGGTCGCACGCCAACCGCCGCGCCCACAGGGTCTTTCATATAAAATGTAATGTGTATTTTGTACATATGTATATAAATATTAAAAATAATAAATTAAATTAGCTTCACGGTGTATCCCGCACACAGCAGGGTAGGCAGAGGGAACCTAGTGTTAAGACACTCCTTTCCCNTATATATATATATATTTATAGCAGTCAATGTGGAAACGCATAACTTCTTACGAAAACCGTACAAATGAAGGATTTGTTAGGTTACTGTCAAGGTCTTCATTTTCAAACATCGACATACTTGTATAATATTATATTCCGTACAATGAATACAACGATTTATTAATTTTGTGAATTATATTATATTTTATTATCAAAATTTTTTTTTGAGCTCCCCATTGTATCCCGCACACAGCAGGGTAGGCAGAGTCTTCTCTCAATCTGTTCGCAACTTTCCGCCGAGTTTCCGCCGCCTGGAGGCATTGCGTGTTGAGTGGCGGAACTCAACGCCACGTTTTCCCTCGATACCAGAGCGAAGAAATGAAAATATAAATGTAAATAAGTATTTCATTTCCTCGAGTGGGGATCGAACCCACAACCAGTTCATTTTACAGTCTCACTTTGTACCCCTGCGCCACGACTGGCCGCAATATATTAAATTTAATGGTTTAAAATTAAATAAGACATTAAATATTTAACCTTTTTGGTAATAAATAACGGATCTATCCAAACCTCCTTTTCTAGCCGTAGAAGAAAATGTTGAAATAGGATAAAATAACCATACTGACTAAACTAAACTGTCGATGTATAAAAATCTAAATACTGTTTGTATTTTGTGAATTCTTTTGTGATACTAATAAAAAAGAATTTCTGCAGTCAACTGCAGATCCAAAAATATATTGAATGGAGTGCATATTATTTTTTTCTGCAGTCGGGACATTCAGGCATTTTTATATTGAATTCTTCTGCGCTGCCAAAAATATATGGCAGATATAGCTCGTACTATTGAGGCCTTTAATTCCCAACACTAATAACAATGTACTTAATATTAAAAACGAAAACAAGAAGCGGTAAGTTAGGAACGGAGTGACTTAAGACCCGATTTCCATGGGAATAATTGGTTTTTTTTATTTAGATAAATAAATAATATCATAAAAAATAAATGTTCTAAGAATAACGTTTTAAGCAGCTTCTTATTTATTATTTATTTAGTATTCGTTAAGTTTATGAATATAGTTTAAGTGAATCTCCAGAATGGTCTGGTAATTCCCTCTGAAGGATCGATTCAAAGTAAAAACCGTTACGTACTTATAGCACGATCTTCAAAGTGTTTACATCCTGATTGGAGATCAGATTATTTTTTATATTCTATTAGTCAAGATCAAGTTATCAACAGGAAAGATCCTTAAGACATCCGCAATAATATTGAATGTAAAAGGAAATGTCGGTTTGTTAGTATACAGAGTGGAAGTATCAGCGCTCCTTTTATGGATACAGCATATAGGGTAAAATATTTCAAACCCATACCTAAAGAAATTAATCAAGATAACTCAACAGTTTAGACGTAAGATTTTTTGTTCATTTTATGATTTTTATCCTTAAACCTTTATTTCGTGTGACGCACACATATACACATACTACTACAGAAATACTATTAAGCGTTGCCGATCTTCTATTTTTCATTCATATAACACATAACCGTACGAGAAAGATCGATATTTCTCGTTCTTTGTCACGCAATTACCTATTTTTTATAATAAATCTAAACAACGTTCAAAGCTCTTATTCAAATTGTTTAATAAAATCTTACTTGGGCAGTTATTATATCTCCTTTATTGTGAAATTATTTCAAAATAATGCATATTTATTAAACCTCCCACAAAATTATATTCACAATTTTTAACACACAAAATGATATTGAAATATGATAGATAGGTACTTACATTTAACATTAGCTTTACATCGTTGTCGTCGCATTTTCCTTTTACTACCACTAATATTTTTTATCGTAAGTAATATTAAAAACTCCACATTTATTTGTTTCTAGTCTTAAAAGAATGTATTTCTGATGGTACACTCTAATACTGATACACAATAGTTTCACATTTAAGAGAAATACTCAGTAATCACATGCCATATTCGTCACAATGATAAAATTAATATTAAACAACATCCAAATAATTTAAAACACTTAATAATCACTCAAAATCTAACGACGTCAAAATAAAGTAAACAATAAGACAGCCGCGCCGCGAGCTTATGGTCTGTTTACACATTACAGTCACTATCTGTGACTGATATGATTAAAAACAGAGAATTAAAAATCATCGTAATAGTTCATAGTACATGGTACTGCCATTAATTAAAATACTTCTCGAACATACTTTTAATTTTTTTATTAAGATTTTTATTAATATTTACATTTGTTTAATTATTTTGATACAAAATCGTATACAAATGTAATAGTAACGAGTCTTATAATGTTACACGGGAACCTACGAAAACTCAATACGAAATAAATTAGTTAAATCAGCTTCACGCTGTATCCCGCACACATACACAATAAATTAGTTAGTATTTAGAAATTATTTGTAAATAGTATTGATAATTTTATTAATTATTTTAATATCAAATCTTGCGTAAAAAGTATAATCTACATTTATTATGAACTATAGTATTATATTAAGCAATCTTTCGTGCACGATATAACAGCACTGGCGCAAACATGAGGGCTAACTTTCGAATGACGTAGCCTTATGCCACTTTCCACCATTTTGTATTTTATAATTTTAAAATTTCGGAGACTATTGACAACTTGAATTATTTAATATCTTTGTTTATAAAATTGTATTAAAGGATAAATTATTGTTTGTAACAATTTAATTACATCTTTATTTATAGCTATTATGTGAAAAAAGACAATAAAAAATTACTGACTTGACTTGTAATCGTAACTTTTTAAGTAATGAGTAGTATCAATAGATTACAAATGTATTTATTATTACTATAAACATAATTATTAAAATTTAAATCTGTAATGAAAACTAGTATTCGGATTTTGGGGTAAAATACGTAAATATTTTTATAAACAAAAATAAGTTATAATTTATTTATTAGGCTTTTAAATTCTAATAAAATATAAAAATTACATATTTCTTGAAGACTATTTAAAAAAGTTTTTGCAATTGCCACACTGATCACTTGCAACACTGACAACTTTGTTGTCGAAAGATTTAAAGTTTTGTTTTTGAATATTGTGTTCTTTTATTTTGCTCTTTTATCGGTTAACTTATTTTGTTCTGAATCTAGTGTGTTATTCGGACTTTAATAGTGCTGCTTCTCTCATTACTTGGCTATCCTACTTGCCTGATTGACTCCGACTTCGGCTTAGGAACTGCTAAGTACGATATTTAGCCATAACGATGACAAAAATGCCGAAATATCCACGTTCTAACTAACATGGATATTATTTTAATTTGTGTTGGCTGGCATTCACCGAAATAAAATACTAGGACCAGTTTTTATTGACGGTAATTTAAATGCTACGAATTTTTAAGACCTCATACGTAACCAGAATATTCCGACCAGATCCCCATAGACGTATATCGTAATATGTTACAGAGATACAATTTATGCATTCAAAAACATGGGGGACACTTTGAAAAAAATGTAGCTGTCTAATAAATAAGTGGACAAATCAAACGATAAATGTGAGTGTGTGTAAAGTGTATTCCTAAGTGTTGCGTTGATTTAACATCACTTCGCCGCCGTTAGTTACATACCTACGCTAATTCCTGCGACTCGATTTCTTGAATGTGGCGTGTGCGACGTTGCCGCTTTGACAGGTTAGTGTGTGTTTACGTTATTCTTTATAAACGGCGTTTTATTTTAAAACGATAATTTTATTATTTATTTGGTTTGAAAAAATAACTTCTTTGAATTTTTGGGATTTTTTTAAAACTGTATTAGGCTTTTATAGAGAAGTTAAAACTGTGGTTTCATTTAAAGTGATGCTGACACTTCCATCCTGTACTAGTATAGTATCTTTTATTTCTATTAAAGAAAAAAAAAATAGCTTTATGCACACACAGCAGGGTAGGCAGAGGGAACCTAGTTTTAAGACACTCCGTTCCCCACTCTCCGTTGAATTCTGGAGGCATTGCGTGCCAAGTGGCGGAATTCAAGGCCACGTTTTTCCTCGATACCAAAGCGAAGAAAGAAAATATATGTTTTAATTAAATATTTCATTTCCTCAAGTGGGAATCGATCCCACAATCAGTCGATTGTACTATCACACTTTGTGCCCGTGCACCACGACTGGCCTATGAAGGGTCCATTAAAATTTATATTTAGAAATACACAATAAATACTACAATATTGGTTATTTGATAAAATATTGAAATATTCATATTTAACAATAATTTGTCTATAGATTTATGAATGAATTGAGGCCGGTCGTGGCGCAGCGGCACGAGGTGTGACTGCAAAACCGACTGGTTGTGGGTTCGATCCCCACTCGAGGAGATGAAATATTTACTTAAATTTATATTTCCATTTCTTCGCTCTGGTGTCGAGG